>WKLE02001358.1:33521-48272 GCA_014885115.2 Asterionellopsis glacialis | reverse complement strand
CAGTGGAACACCATGGGTGGTAACTTTATCACTAAGCAGAAAGCACAAATAAAATTTGCACTCCTGGAGTTCATGGACAAAAAGACAATAGTTTGGTCTTGTCACGTGGATGAAAGAACAAACCAAACAGATGCACAGTACAACATGATCGTTGGAACTGATCTGATGCAGGCCATGGGCCTTGACATCCACTTTAGCACACAAACTATTCACTGGGAAGGGTATGAATTACCCATGAAATACTGCAGAGAGGTCTCAGACCCAAAATGCGTGGAAGCGATCTACCACATGGCAGTCCAGCCAGCTGTCCTCAAGGAAGCGGAACTACAGCAATCATCCATTTTAGACGCTAATTATGACAAAGTCAATTTAGGCGAGGCAGCCTCTCACTGGAAACACACTAGCGGCATAGGGCACTATTCCCAGCTGATGAAATAAATTATGTCAAGTTTAAATGATTACAACAATATTGAATTAAACTAATAAATTTAAAAAATTAGACTTTGATTTGCTTTTGCTGGCTTGTTGGTTTTTGAGTTATAATAACATAGATCTTATGTTATTTTAATTTACTACTTTATTTGTATTGTTTTTCAGTTCTCAATTGCACTAGACAACAATCAACTACACCAATGGCTCCTTGTAAAATAGAGTTGTTCCATGATTAGGTGGACCAGTCCAATACTGGGCTGTGACATAGAATTTTTCTTTTTATCCAATTAATCCAAGCTAGTAATTTTAATTGTTAATTTTTGTGTATGGAAGGACATACCATTTTGCGGTACCAATTTCTTGACACACAGCCATTTTTAACTAGCAACCACCAGTATGGTTCCATGCACAAGCGACAAACAGCACCATTTTGCAAGATTGATTGGAAGAGATCCAGGTGCAACAGCCAATTTTTGTCAGTTGGGTGAGCCTGCAATGCCAAAAAGTGCACCGGCCAAGTCATGATTGTATTCAATTCCAATACAAGTCAGCCATGCCATAATATTATTGAAGTATGTATACATATATTACAATTTTTGAAGTATATAAAATTATTTATTCATGAATATGTTCATAATTCAAAAATATGAATTTTGGGTCTATGTGGAGTCTACAGACCAAATATCACAAGTTGGTCCACCTAATCCTGGAACAACTCTACATCATTTAATATTAGATTAACTTGTTTTTACACTACCTTGGCCTAGATACTTCTGAAATGTTGATTGTTGATGTTTGCATCATAGTAGTAGTTGTTGTAAACTTGGTCTCTGGGGTGGCCTCACATGCCCATTGTGTGGCAGAGGTGCATCTTCCCTTAGACACTATTCCTAAGCAATTGTTATTACACTACAATTAACCAGCCAGCTCTTTGTCAGAGTCGACAGCATCAGCCTCTGCTTCTGCAGCTTGTAAGTTCTGATCACACCAAAGCAACGTAGGTAGGGTGATCCTGTACAGTGCATAGAATTGGTGGCATCTTGGAAGAGGGGGCATGTAGCCACATACTGGACTACTGCAGCCTGTCTCTTTCAGATGTACGTTTATAAAGGAAATAGACCAACAGTCTCCAGGGCCTGCGGTAGGGTTGCAGTGGTCCACTCACTGGTGCTTGGGTGGTACCTGGCCTTGAGGCCAGATATTTGGCAGGTGATCCGATGGTGGAAGATGGACAGGTGGCTGAGCATAGACAACATTATGACCCACAACTTTGACCTGTAGAGTAGCACAGCTTGCACTACTGCCTTGTAGAACAGTCAGAGACTCTAGGGGAGGCTCCCTGGCATGCTAAGATAAGGGGCACAAATGCCCACTTAGTACGGACCTTTAGGAGATTCTGGTTAACTGCCAGCCAGTCACTGTTGTCAAACAATAACATGTGGCCAAGGTACTGGAATGAACAGACCATCGCTAAGGGCTTGCCGTCAGTGTGAAAAGCTGAGCTTTTTCACATGCTTCTGCCTGCTGCTGCCACCGTTGGCCACCATAGCAAAGCAGGAAACATCGGTGCATCGACTGCAGATGGAGATGCATCCTGTTGTACCCACAAAGATCGCATCTGGGGAGGGATGTGAAACCCTCCTCAGGCATGCAGAGGGATTCTTGAGGGTGTCAGAACAGGAAATGCTGTCACATGCCTGAAGCTAACTTAGCAACATAGGGGCACCCTGGGACGGGGCAAGCCGCCCGGGGTGAACCTTGGGAACACTGCAGCAATAATCAACTGGTTGGCTGGGGGGCTGGTATGTCTGGGTGATGACAATACCATGCTGCATCTGGAGGTGCTTGGGATCAAACTGGCTTTTAACTTCTTGCAGCAGTGAGGGCACTTGGTTTGCATTGTAGTACAGTATGTACAGTAGTAGTGTTTTTCAATTATAGAAGATGATATTTTTGTTCAACTCCAAGTAAGTTAAAAGTTTGCACATCAAACAACTTGCCATTGTTAAATATTTCACTTACTCTATTTTATTTTCCCCTATGTTTCCATTATTGTGGTTAGTGGGAAACTCTGCTACCCCGCAAAAGTAAAAGCGCACCAAAGTGAAATCTTGACATCTGAGTCACTTTTTGTAACTGGCAGGTGCGAATTTTCAATTTTTAGGGGCATCCCCACAAATAATTGTCAAATTCTGGGAATACATTCCCCTCATGGTTGACAACAAGGTTAAATAACAAAATACCAAAGCAGTTAGAGAAACAAAAAATCGTGGTGAAAAGACATTGACACAACATTCACAAACACTCAAAATCACTGTAAAAACAAGTTTCGTCGAATGCAGCACAACAACAGACCAAATTAATGTGCAAGACACGCTTAAAACACAACATCCTACCATCGTCATTTTATACCACCGATAGATGCGGGGTAGTAACCAGTGTGCATCAAAAGTGCTTTGCTGTATCGCTACCGTGCGTTGTTACGCCATTGTCGATGGTGTGAAACAACGAGTGAATTCTATGCAGAGCCGCGAACGAGCAGCAGGCAGACAAAAAAAGAAGAGATAAAGCATAAGCTAGATACTGACAAATAAACGTAGCAAAAAGCATAGCTGAGACAAAAAAAACAAGCACTAAAAGGTGAGTGATATCTCTCGTTGGTCTTGTACCAAATTGTACAGCAGAGATATTGTCGCATAGAAAAACTCTCAGGAGCCAATAAAAGTGCTCGTTTTTCCGGACAATGGGGAATAATGTACGGATAATAATACTTCTTGTATGGCTGCAATAGTAGAACCCGAAGAGCGATATTTACAAGGTGTCATTCTCCAGAGGGATTTCCGACTTGATGTTTTCTCTTGAGAGTGTTCTGTGATGCTGTCGCACGGTAGAGGACGTAAAAGCCCCTACAGGTACCTGGTAAGCCCTGAATCTTCACCTCCACGCCAACCATCAAAGCAATAGTATCCATACACTGCGCAAACGCCATTTCTGTCTGAATTTTCGAGAGACAACAAACAATAAGGCCTTTTCAAAGAGATTCATAATTTGTGGTGAGGAGGTTTGAAGCTCTCTCCTTCCGAAGGATCTAAAGAGACACGAGGAAACAATATTGCCAATAGTGCACTTTGGTTAGGTCGTCTACTATGGGTGATCAATACGAGGTGTACGATCAATGCCTCTTGGAGGTCGGTGAAGAAGCTAGTTCTCAAGTTCTCATCAAATGCATCAGTGGTCGATGGGAATCCAGCCAGAAGGAGGACTCATTGGATTTCTCTCGGTCTGTTCTTCTGGTATATTCTGCCTCACTCATATTCTTTATGCAAGCTGGCTTTGCCATGCTTTGTGCAGGTTCGGTCCGAATAAAGAATGTCCGAAATACCATGCTAAAGAATCTGTTGGATGCTTGCGGAGCGTCTGTGGCTTTTTTTACTATTGGTTACGCCTTTGCCTATGGAGGAGATAACGAAAATCTTGACTCCAAAACATTCATTGGATCAACTAATTTCTTTCTAATGAATGTCGATAACTACGCTTTCTGGTTCTTTCAGTACGCATTCTCGGCTGCGTCTGCTACGATCGTTGCTGGAACACTCGCCGAACGATGTCAAATGGGAGCCTACTTTGGTTACTCCTTATTCTTGGGTGGTTTTGTGTATCCGGTAATTGTTCATTCCGTATGGAGCCGACATGGATTTCTCAGTCCAAATGCATCAGACCCTTTATGGAAAACTGGCATGATCGATTTCGCCGGAGGCGGGGTTGTCCACACAACAGGCGGAATCACCGCACTCATTGCTACTATTATTCTTGGTCCTAGGAAGGGGCGTTTTCACGACGAAGAAGGAAGGCAATTGACCAAACCGAGGGAATTCCCAGGCCACTCGATTGCCTTACAGGTAAGTCTTGCTATTGATTAGTTCTGCTTGCTGGTCGAGTAAATATTGGAGCGTAACATCTCATGATATCTTTGTGTCTCTTTTTGTTTTTCCAAAGATGCTTGGTACTCTTATCTTGTGGTTTGGATGGTATGGTTTCAATGTTGGATCTGCATTGACGCTTTTGACAGATAAAAAGGGCAAAGTTGCAGCACTTGCTGCGGTTAATACCACTCTTTCTGGTGGCACTGCAGGAATCACAGGACTATTTATGAACTTCTTTCATGAAGAACGACGAACAGGTGAACCATTCTTTGACTTAAAATACGCCATGAACGGTGCCTTGTCGGGTTTAGTTGCAATTACTGCTGCATGTGGCGTCGTGGAGCCTTGGGCCGCCATGACTATTGGTTTCTGTGCAGCAAACTTATATATTATTGGTTCTTCATCCTTAATCAAGCTACGATTAGACGATGCAGTTGATGCTATCCCTGTACACTTGGTAAATGGGATTTGGGGTGTATTATCAGTTGGGCTATTTGCATCTCCATTTAGATTAGAGGATGCCTACGGATTTTCAAAACACACTGGTTGGTTCTACTCCTGGGGAAAAGGAAGTGGAGATGCTACTTTATTAGCGGCACAAGTTGTTGGTGTATTTTTCATCATTATGTGGGTCACGACCATCATGCTCCCTTTCTTTGTCTGGCTCAGTTGGAAGGGGTGGTTTCGTTCCGACGAGCTCGAGGAATTGGTTGGGTTGGATCGATCATACCACGGAGAAGGTCTCGCTATGCATTCGGATGAAGTAAATCCCGAATATGTAAGTGCTTTCAATAAGCAGCGAGAGATCCAATTACGACAAAGACGAGCTAAGGTAACAGTACAATCTGGCAATCGCTCTGGGGAGGAATCAGCCGAAAGCATACCCCACTTGCCGAGAGAAAGCCTAGTTAGCGACACAGGGGACCGCTTTTCAGATAATGCCAGTAACCCCTAATGAAACGAGAACACATACGAACACACGGACACGCACAAACACACAAGAATGCATACAGATGTCATAATAAATACATTGGTGGCGATCAATTCATGACCAGCGCTAGCAAAATATAGAAACAAGAATAATAGATAAAAGAAGAACTACCTAGTAATCTCTTCACTAACAATGAACAAAAGAAAAACCACCAGTATACATGTATGTAGAAGGCTTTTAGGTGGTAAACCTATGTTGATATTCTAGGAACTATGACAAAGAAAAGGAAAAGTCCAATGCAGTACCATGCTACTCTAACTTATGGCATGTTGCAATCTATGGTTGTGCTGATAGTCGATGATGAAGGATACATGTGCCCCCTTTTTTTAGGAAAGCAAATTAGATTCCAAAACTGCTCTTTGAAACAATGTTGAAAGCACTTCGTCAGAGAATCTCTCAGAAGATTTTCGGGGGTCATTGCGTATCTGTGCAAGACTTTGTTCATTCATAGTTAGCGCGTCATAAAGAGTACCTGCATATTCTTCTGCTGTGCTGGCCAGATAACCTGTCGTCTGACCTGCTAATGGAACGATAATATCAGCCTTTGGACCACCTGAGTTGTGCGCCACGATTACCAAACCTTTGTCGGAGAAGATAATAAGGAAGTGAGTCGAACTCGACTGGATTGAAAGGAGCATAATGACGAGGACTTCCAGACAAAAAGCACGGTACTGCAGCGACTTATTTCGGGGTTTACCAAGTACCTGTTATCATTTACCTGGTACAGGGCTCAGGTACGTAGTCCTAGTCTCTAGGTCCTACATGTAAAAAGGAAGTGGTACGATCTTCTGAGCTCCTTGTAGTCCTACCTCTACTAATACCCTCCCTGCTAGTTAGAGAGACTAGTCCTACCTCGACAACAAAACTAAAAATGCATTTTACCTCCACTTTTTATTTCAGATTTCTCGACATGAAGCCGCCGTCGCAACAAAAATGAATTGTTTGGAGGAGGCCAGAATCGAACTGACGACCTCGTGCATGCTAAGCACGCGCTCTACCAACTGAGCTACACCCCCTTTCCATTACTTTCGCTGGGGAGTGACACGTCATCAAAATATAGTATCACTACAATTTATGACTCAATCCGCATACCAGTACCTGAGAGTTTCCTAGCAAATCGATCAAACGTATCACTCCTGTAGGGTAATTCTTCGACCAAAACAACACAAAACTAGAAACAGTCACCGACACCCATGATGCATAGAAAGACCAAACGGCATGAAATTGAGCAAGTTTATGCAATGATTGTAAGGAAAAAAATAATGCACATTGATATGGGCTAGTATTTATGAACTTCATGTGGGTGGATTCATCATGCTCACATGATGGCCACACAAGATACCGATTAGATCATAATTTTTTTCAACTATCACATGTACAGGTTTGCAAAGTTTCCTAAAAAAAGTGTATGGTACGGTGTAATGCTTGTCTTTTACCAAATTCTTATATTACTTAAAAGGATCTCGATCGAAATTGACAAAGAATACAGCATGACGAAAATCGAGAACATGAAAGACTGCATACGCTAAAAACGGATTATATAAATAAAGGTGTTTTAGCTATTTTTATTTCTTTGTAGTTATGCAAAAAGAGTTGGAGTTTTTCACTCGTGAGGAGGTTTTTTCCAATATCAAGTGAGACCTACTGATGTCTCTGCAAAAACGAGCATTCTCAACAGCATATTGCATGTAGTGCAAGTATGATCTCATATTTCAACAGTCATTTGCTCTCCCACATGAACTGTCTTTTTCTATCTATTAGCTTTACTTATATACATTCATCATGAAGACGCGTTTGTTCCTCGTCGTGGTACAGGACTATTAGTTGGGATGTTTTCATATCCATCTCTTCGTTGTATTTTTTGGTTTTGAAGCGACGATGACATCGATCCATTCTCACTATTTTCCTTGTTGTCATTGTTTCCAATTGATTTCAATACTGGAAGGGCCTTTTGTCCCAAAATATTGACAGATTTTTTGAGTTTCTTCGCCGCAAAATCAAAATTTTTAGCAACTTCATCAAATGGATGACCATCGTGGACTTCCTTGATTTCTTTTCCATCTTTATTTACTAATATAAATCCTTCTTCTTTACTGCTTCGAGTGCTAGTAGTTGTACTACTTCTAGTACCTTCCTCATCCTGATCATGTTCCTCTTGGTCGTCATCGTCATCTTCATCTAGACAATTCTTCTCAATTACATCAACGACAGCATCACGTGTTTGATCAATAACTTGTTGTGCCGCAGGGAATTCTTTTGCTAAAACACCCATACCTGCACCAGCCACCACACAACCAAATGGCGTTGGTAAAGGAATCATCACTAAACCTAACCCTACCATGGCTCCACCACCTACAGCAACACCAGCTTTACGTGCCATATCAATTAAATTTTCAGGTCCTGTCTTTCGAAGTGGCTCCGAGCAAGTAGACCATTCATCAAGATCATCCTCTGCCGTTGCGGGGACACTTCCTTCTGAGGATTCTTCTGTACTTGCTCTCGCCAATTGTTTCAAAGAAGGAGACAACGTCAGGCTGTTATTGTTGTTGTTACTGGACATTTGTAGTAACCCACATTCTGGAGAAGTTGTCAACATCTTTATGGATATACAGGACTGAACGAGATGCTCCACAAAACTCGTTTTTGAATTTGTTGATGCGTCCTTGTTAGTCGTGAGCACTAAAACAAAGTGTTGTCAGACAGAGAACTGTTCTGATTTTTTTTGTGGTGATTATTATTTTTTTCTACGTGTAGTCTTTTCGAGGAAACTATTTTTTTTCTTTTTTCCCCTTGTGGGAGTTGTTCGTTCGTGTCCCGTTTCTTTGGTGTCACACCTCTCTTTTTCGTGTTTGATCTACTAGAGAGGTACCTGGTACAGCCCTCAAAGGCGGATATGATATTTTTGCGATACCCGTAGTTTTGTACAGCAACTCGTACTTTTCGAAATTCCCGCCCACTCCAATCTGTCCAATTACGGGACTGACAAGTACATCAGGTCCTGTAGAATTGTACGTCAATTCAATTTCTGGCGATACAAGTGGGACGATTCGTGGAATATCGGTCGTGTGAGAAAACAAACGGCTATATATCTTGTACGTACTTGTATATGTTTTTGTTGTTAAATATGCATGTCAAAAGAATAACCCAAAACCCGTAAGTAAATTAGGAGAACGTTATTCTTTCTTATTTTTTAGGCAGTCAATCCGATCCAGAAAGGTATTTTCTCAACGGCTTGTCCGATTATACATAAGAAATATTTACATAGAACTTATATAGCAGAATGTTGTAGTTGTTGTTGTTAAGAATGTACTGTACGTAGGACAATGATCTCGATTTTTTTATGATTTTTCGCAACTCTCAACGCCTCTCCTCTTTTTACTCACAACAATTGCAACCGAAAGCACATGGCACGAACAAATCAACAAAATCGAAGCGAGCCATCAAGGTCATACATACTGTATATCAATCACGAATCATCCACGGAAAAATGCTAAACGTGATTTTCTATGATGTGTATACAGATAGTCAGTACAGCAGTGGATTGGGTCGTTCATTATGGGCAATCATCTGCTAGTAAAAACACAAAACCTGAAGCGATATAGTACGGATACTATCCTGAATCAAATATTAGTTGTTTCGTTTCGTATATTGTGATGATAAATTATAATTGATTTGTTGAACACAAAATTCCAAATGATAACGATGCTCAACTCCTAATATCTCTCTCTACATGGCATTGTTGCAAAATAATGAACCTGCGGACACTATGAAATCTACAATCAACAAGTTTAGAAATTATCGACCATAAAGCAAGAAACCATCACAAGCAAATAAACGATTGTATTGCACCACGATTTCATGTTTCATTCCTTTGAGTTTATTTTTCACTATTGTAATACTTCTTGTTCTCTACGGTATGTTTTTAACAGGCTTCTGTTTAATCGGACGAGTTGCAAAAGTGTAGAACTGTAGCCAAGTGAGTGAAACGATGGTACAAATGTGGTTTATCGCTGAAACTATTGGACAATTTTGTGTGGGCTCTTGAAATGGGTGAATATTCAAGTACCAGCAAAGACTCAAGAAGTACTTTAGTGAGGCTATTCATATTATTATGTACACACAAAGAATCAAGAAACAACGTTACTATGTGTAAATAAAAAGTAGAACAAATTGGCCTTCTTTGGCAAGCAATCAATAGCATCACAATGAAGGATAATGCTACGAGAGAAATTAGAATTGTTAATTATATGTTAGAAATATTCGAAGTTTACGTATTCCTCATTCAATATCTCCAGACAGGCTTGAATCTATGCAGATTAATATTTCATGATTTCGTTGTAGAGGAATGCACTTGAGATTGTGGACTTCCACAAAAATGGTGGTGACAAACCCATAGCCGGGCATTCTGCAATTCCGGACACATTTCTAGCTTCTCTACCATAGGCTTGTCAATTTATCTAGTCTCTACGGTAGTCCTGCTCTTGCTGGAGTTTTTTAGTTTGGGCATCAACAAATTTTTGGTTTTCATAAAAATATATATATCCAATTATAATAATTCATTACTAAAGTAGACAATCAACTACAGTACGAGTACGGTAGAGAATTGTTTAAAAATAAGTAGCGCAAGCAGACGCAACTTTTCAAAATCTATCCTAAATAATTCGTACTATCGCTGTGCGAGTACACTTATTATTTCATCAAGTTTGATTCTGGCGGGATACCTTTTTGATTTTTAAACTACTGATTGTATCTATATAAAGATGTTAAGTACCATTTTGTCATTTAAGTGGGTCGAGAATTACCGGTATTCACTTTCAATTCAAAAACGGCTGTAACGGTTTGCACAACGGCTGTAACGGCCTTTGAAATATTCTACGGCTGATTCAATACGCGACTGTGCAGGAAATCAAAAGAAAAGCATGTGACAGCTGTTATAAGGCGGTAAAATCTTGCAAGACCTAGGAACAGTACAAAACCAACAGAGTGTGTACCATGCAAAGAACAGTTACACATTACTTGCAAAGAACAGTTACACACTTTCCCGCAAGCGTTTCGCTGTCTTTTCGCGGTTGAAGACCTTCGTACCGGGTGTAGAGAGAGAAAAATAATATTGTGTTGCTCTCTGGTACAGATACAGGTAGAATTTTGTAGGAGACACACACATCATCAAGCAGAGCTTGCACGAACGAAACACTGTGTGCTTCGACGGTCTATCCTATCCAAGAGCTGGCATTCGGCACACAACGCCAAAGTAACGTATGAATACCTGGTACTTTTGAATTATTATTATCAAAGAAACTTTGTGTACTGGTCATCAATCAATTACAAGGACATCATAATATCATTATAATCGCCTCTCACGACAACTACAACAGAGAGCAACACAGGGCAAGTCTTGCATCTCATTTTATAGTTGATACCAAAACGCCTTTAAAAATTGGCAATTCTTTGAAGTTGATTCGTTCGAATTTCATTCAAGAACTGTTGCTCGAGACGAAAGATATTTCAATTAACACTACAACATTGTTGAGAGTGTGTGTGTGAGGAAACACAAAGAAAGGCCTTTGAAAAGCAAAACTGCACAACAGCAATGTCATCTACCGAGGAATCATCAACACTGAAGCGGCCTAGGTCAGAAGAAGAGGAGACCAACGATGTTTCTAAGCAACAAGAAGAAGCAGCCGAGGACGAACAGATAAAAACGGAAGCCGAGGGCTCTACAATTACCACTGAGGCAACTAATACGACTACCGCACCCGAACCTGCACCTGTTCCAGAATCTGCTACTGCAGGTGAGACAAAAGAGCTATCTCCAAAGAAACCTAGCAAAATTTCTTGGACGCCGGTTGAGGATGAAGCCTTGATGCTTGCAGTCATAGAAGATAGGAAGAATCGAGGAGTTACAGGTGACGATGATGAAGATGAAGAGGACTGGGAAGAGATATCAAAAGCAGTACCTGGAAAGTCGGCTGTTCATTGCTTGCGTAGGTATATGAAGCATTTGAATAATCGTAAGGAAGGTCCTATTTCTACAGCTCCGGGAGGAGGTGGAGGCGTAGGAGACAATACTGCTGCCGCTACTAGTGTTGGTGCAGCCTCTGCGCCCCCTGTTGCTGAAAAAGAGGAACAACAACCAGATCATGTTCCAGTAGAAAAGACAGATGGTCATACACCTACAGCTGAAGGAGAAGAAGAGAAAGATGATTCTGGAGCACCTCCACCTGCAAAGAAAGCCAAAAAGGAAGTATCACCACCACCACCAACTCAGGCGGGTGAAGTATCACATAATAAATGGCCTCCAGATGAGATGGAACTGCTCAAAAAACTAGTGGAACAATACCAAGACAGTAAGTTACTTGTTTGATTTCTTTCTATGATTTAGAGGACATGTTTTTGTTGTTTACAAACTCTCAACCCCACCCCTTTTCACCGCACGTGTTTACCTTTACTTTGCCACAGCTTCGCCTCGTTGGAATGACATTGCTGCGAACTTTCCGAGTCGGACAGCAATTGACTGTTTAACGCAATGGCAATCACTGTCAAGTCCACCAGTTATTAAGGGTAAGGGTTCTTGGACTACCGAAGAAGACAATATATTACGTGATAAGCGTGCATTGTATGGCCGTAAATGGGCAAAGATTGCAGCCCACTTGCCAGGGAGACAGGGGAAGCAGTGTAGAGAGCGCTTTGTGAATCATTTAGATCCAGAATTGAAAAAGGGAGAATGGACAGATGATGAAGAAGCTGTGCTAATTTCCTTACATGAGAATCATGGTAATCGTTGGGCTAACATATCTAAGCAACTACCTGGGCGATCAGATAATGATGTTAAAAATCATTGGTATTCTACCATTCAACGTAAATTTCAACAACACGGGAAGGAGGTGAGTACACTGTACAGAACTTAAATTATTTTTTTGGGTTTTGACTCTTTGATTGGCAGAATTGCTAATGTTTTTTTTCTTTTTTTCTTGTGCTTTTTCAGAAACTTGTTTCTGCAGCAGTCCAACAAGTTCAAATGATGCAAAATATGGGTGGAATGCCAAGTAGTCAACCACCACCTCAGGGAGGTTGGCCACAGGGTCCATACAATCAAGTAACTGCACCTCCAGCGCCTCCTGGTTACCCACCTCACCACCCCCCGTACCCATATCAGCATCACCAGGGTCACCCCTCACCTGGCGGCGGACAGCGATATGGACCACCACCTCCTCCACCACCGGGTCATGGTGCACCACCAGCTGACTCTCAAGCTCCTCCCCCGGCTTATCCCTATCCTCCACAACATTATGGTGGTCACATGCCACCACCGCCTCCGCCACCACATGGTCATCACCATTACCCCCCACACTATCAACAACCTCCTCCACATGGTCATCGCCCTCATAATGGACATGCACAGGGATCACCTGAGTCGCATCATGGATCTGCAAGTGAGACTGCATCACCTCAACGAGGACGCGACAGCAGTAGCAGAGATAGAAGAGACCAACAAAAGCCAGCCGAAGGCGGTGATCAGCAAGGCGGTGAATCTGGTCAGCAGAGTGAAATGCAACATGGATCGTATCCACCACCACCCATGCAACCTCCACCAATGGGCGGCGACCATCATCCAGGATACATGCAACAACAACATCCACCACCACAACCTTCTCCTGATGGTGGTCAACACCCGGAACATTCTCAATATACCGATGCACAAAGTCGTGGTGGAGACGCAACAGCCATGCCCCATCCTGCAGGGTCACCTGAGCGTGGTGGTGGTCAACAAGAACAGGAACAAGCACGAGTGTAAGAAAATAGTTTTCCAAATGGTGAAAAACAGCTGCTAGGAAGAAAAAAGAGGGGCACCTTGCCATGTGACGAATATTTTTGCTTGTGTGTGTGTTTTTTTGTAAGTGTAAGTGCATTCGTAGAAAAAAAAGAACATGTTTGGCCACCAAATCGGGGGAAAGAAAACAATTGCACACTTCAAAACGGTCTTAAATATTCGCACTGGGAGTGCAATCTTTTAGTAGTAATTTTTAAAAATCACGGGTTTTATGATTTTATTACAAATAATTTCTTTCTGGTATCAACTGCGAACAATCCTCTCTATTACAGCGCTGTAGCAACCTATTGAAATTTTATTATACTCATCTACAGGCCCGAAACTGGTGGATTTGTGTTGGAATTGAGCGTGATATTGAAGAACCGACAGCCGAGCAAAACTGGATGTATTGAATGGATTTCCCATCCATCGTGTTGGACTAGAGCGAAAAGTCACGGGCACGCACATACCGTTTCTTTTTTCTCATAGTCCACGTTGACTAAGAATGAATCTAGCCCCACACGACAGCATGTCTTTTTCAGTAGGCTCGTCTGCACACATACTTTCACACATTTTCCTGAAATTGGCGAAACTTTCACTGTAGGTAGAATTTGTACAACTTTCAAAGCGATTTCGTAATGGTTTGCACATTCCTAAACCTGAACTTGCTACGCATGCCAAATAAGCATCGCCAGCAGAACGACAAGTGCCCCATGTACTCATCAATGCAATAGCTCTATCTATCTCATTCTGCACAGGATCAAATCCTTTATCCATTGGAGGGAGATCTTCCTTGGTAGGCTGTACTAATGCTGCAACTGTTGTCTCAACGGCAATTTCAGGTGAAACCTCTTCTTCCTCGCTTTCTCCTTCTTCTTCCTCTGCCGCGGTATCGTTTTGTACTTCCACCTCAACTTCTATGTCTTGCTGTTCTTCTTGTTCGTCGTCGTCGTCGTCGTCATCATCATCATCATCATCATCATCCTCGCCAGGAACTATCGACTTTGCAAGGAATGAATCCCATTCTTGTTGCAATTCTTCTTCAGTTAGTTCATTTTCATCTTCACACTGCGATATCATACTGCTAGTGCTTGCCATCAATGTCAGTCCAAGGACTGGAACAGACAGTAACAAGTTCTTTCTTTTTACAGCGGTAATCTTCACACTTGTGTTTCCCGTCCCACTCGACACAAAGCATCTTGTCGATGGCATCATGACACTACGTCTACCAACTGAGGTTGCCAAGGTCGTCGCACCTCTATTGAGCCTTCGAGCAATCATCCTGAAACTTTGAGAGGTACGACTACCAAAAGGGAAAGTATTGTGCTCTTGTAGAAATAATTATTCTTTGATCACGCAGTGTTGATCAAAGCCTACAGCAATGCAAACAATCACAAATATCTTTGACACGCGCCACCGAACAACTTGACACAAACCTCCCTTGCACGATCTCAAAAAAAGAATTTTGATGAGATAAATAAATATCTCTTCTTCAGATCCAAAAAAATTGTATTATTGTCCCATAGGCGCGGGTGATACTGAAATTTACGGGGTTCGGGTTCGCAAATGATGTCAACTATGATTGAGATGATGGA
>WKLE02001358.1:16912-33362 GCA_014885115.2 Asterionellopsis glacialis | reverse complement strand
CGAAAGAAAATATTTGGTGATTCTGGTGACAACTTGGTGCGAGTTTGGCGCGCCGGCAGGCTAATTTCCAAAATACATAGGGGGGCGTCAAGAAAAGGTTGCTTGGACTCCGTCGTACAATATCCTGAATGTAGTATTTACTGGGTACAGTACAGTACCTGGTACCAGGAATTTGATCGTACCCAATAAGAGGTTCGGGTTTTCTAGGAGTAATATTTTTATGAATTCGATTGTACCCCCGGGTACTAGAACTGTACCTTCATATTATGCACAGCCCCTTTGGGTGTCCTCTATGGCTAGCACTTTTTCTTCATGGGCCCATCGAGAAGACCGGGAATGCAAACATTTTTTTCCCTCCCAGAAGTGCTTCTCCGGTAATGGCTTTTCACCGTATAAGATAAAGTTCTCTGTTACTGCACAGCATTCATCATGACATTCCAGAAAGCACACACAAAAAGAGACCCCAGAGTTTCCACTTTCAACTGGGTTCGGAAATGCAAAACTCCAGCGGCCGAATTAGAAAAAATTGTGGAACATCTTGAAAGAGAAACAGATGGGAGTAGAAATCATAGTAGTTTGAATATTTCTGCATCTGACAAGAAACATATCGAGAAAACTGAACCCATAAATATTGTGTGCTTCGATGGAGGCGGATTCAAGTCTTACTCACACATTGTCATGATGGTAGAATTAATGAAGCGATGTGACAATGGAGAAGACTTGATGTCGTACTTCGATCTTGCCGCTGGAACTTCTGCAGGGGGTATTGCAGCGCTCATGATGAATTTATACGATGGAGATACCTATAAAGTTATAAAAGAAGGCGCTTTATTTTTGGATAAAATGAGAAAGAAAATCAATGTGAAATGGTTAAAGTTACTCCGAAAAGGAAGCATTGATGACCAAATAGTACCCATATCCAAGAACTATTTCCATGATGCACCTCTGTACAATCCAGCCTGTATGAAAGCATTTGCTCTTTCTACTTTGCGTGTAGAAAAGGCTGAGAAGGACAAATGCCGTAGTGACGATGATCCACTGTTTGCAGCTTCTGAGTTTAGGCCCTTTCTCATGCGTACTTATGGGATGGACAACGAAGCTCTTGAAGACCACGAGGACGATTTCGGAAATGAAAGTTCCGGGAATGCCCCCCAAAAGCTGGTGTTACCAGGCACGTGCGACGTAAAACTATGGGAGGCTGTCGTAGCAACTTCTGCAGCACCAGTTATATTTGACCGTGCCAAACTCCTCATTGACGGTCAGAACCATAGGTTCGGTGATGGATGGACCATTAGCATTGCTCCGGTAGCTATTGCAATCAATGAAGCACGAAGTTTGTGGCCAGATAGACCCATTGGCGTTGTATTATCGTTTGGTTTAGACTCAACTGACGATGAAATGAACAATAGGGCCATTGAGGCTTCAAGAAAGATCGACCCTAATCTCCACTATTTACGGTTGTTGACTCCAAATCCAAAATTTAACCAGTTGGAGAGAAACAAGAGAAAAATAGAAAAGTACAAAGAGTTAGTTCGATCCTACATTCGGGATGAAAAAGTACAAGAAGTCGATGAAATGATAGAAGTACTCCGATCTTCATCGAAACCGAGAGAAAGATCAGGTTCGACTCAGTCTAGTCTCCTAAATGAGAAACCAAAACGTTTGTCAGCCCAAATTACAAATTTCTTCCGATCAAGCAATTCAACGAAAAATGAAACCCAGAAGTTAATACAAAGATTGTCAATCTTGGCCGCTCAAAGTCAATCGATGTCTCGCTTAAACGACGTTTCTGTTGAAAACTAACCACTGTAGAAAGCAGTGTAATGTGTTCATGTGAGGCATATAAGGATGGTGGCGGCTGAAGACAATGTTGCAATGTATGTTGTAAAAGATTATTATGGAAGAACATTTTTTGTACATCATAGATGATGGTCATTATTCATTGATTTATGACGTTCGAAAGAATTTAACCGTGAAGGACGAGTTGTGCATCGTATATATCTAGATCCTAGGAACCTTTGGCTAAATCAATAGCCTCTGCGAGTTGTTTGATAGCTTTTGTTGCTAGTTCAACGGGCTCCTTAATCTTCACTTTTCCATTACCTAAAAAATCATACAAGTAGGATAATACTCACATATATAAGTAATGCTTTTAAAACAAACACAAAACTTACAGCGACTTGCCATGACAGATGTGACACTATTAGGATGACACTTACCTGGTTGAAAGTATACGAATACATTATCATAAGTTAACTGATCGCACATTTGAATGGAAAGACTAAGCTCGTCCTGTTTTCAAAAGTAAATACCAGAAACAACATAAACAATGAAAAGAAGCAGTTTCAGAGAAGTTTCAGTATTACAATTCTTTCCTGTCCTTCTCTCCAGTTATATCATACAAAGAATACATTTATATCTAAACAATGAAAGTGCGTACCTTCAACTCAATTAGTTCCATTTCATCTGTAGCTTTGGCAATTTTGAGCAACGTATTTTGTCCATCACCCATATTCCATAAATAATTGACAGGTGGTGTTTTCAAAATTGTTCTAACTTCATCCCACTTTTCAGCCTTTAGCAAATCTGGTACTTGGTCAAGTTTGGCCTTGGCCGATTGAAGATCTGCCACCATGGTATCAATTGATTCAGCAGCATTTGCTACACCCACAAAATTAGTATTCAAAAATGAGCTTGCTGTTGCGACACCACTAGCCATCAATGCCCCATGACGAAACATTTCTCTTCTTGACATACCGTCGAATGAATGTGATTCTTCTTGTTCTTGTGCTGCAGCATGGAGATGAACCATTGACTTGGTTGTCGTCGTCGTTCGGGTAGATGGACCTCCAATAACAAATGCTGCATCACTACCGTTCAACAAGGAACCAAAGATTGCTACCAGAATTACGAGGGACTTGGGCATGTTAATATTTCTTATTCTGTGATTAATCTGTACAAAGTTTTATGGCAACAATGTGTTTGACAGATAACTTGGGTATTCAGAGAATCTTGACATGGCAACAGTGATGCCAGCAAAAACAAGAACTGACGAGACACAACAAATCTTCGTTTCCAAGTCTCGTACGTTTTTTCCTCACTGACAATTCGAACATGTGACTCAGACGGCTGACTCCCAGACGATGGAATTTCTTCATCGGGTTGTGTCGTGTACCGGTATGAGGTATGCTTTTGACCCAGTAGAATTCTACGTAGTCCTACTAGATTCAATTGTGTCACCTGAAAGAGACTTTCACCTGTCACCTACCACACAATTGCCACACTTTCCTATCACATCAAAAAGAAAATTCAAAGTTTAGAAAAGTTGAAAGCACAATCCCAAAAGTCACCAGAAATTAGTAAGTAAAGGATGCACATCAGTCCATTTGACTTGGTCACGGCGGAATTTTTCCTGGCTAGCTAGTGCTTCTTTGCAAACTATTTGCGTTGTTCACATGCTCTTTTCCATATTTCAGTGTTGCTATATTATCAGCAAGTGAGTTGTTAGCTGGTCATGTTTTGCGCTGCCGTTTTCTCTTTGTCTCATTTCCTGTGCACGCAGAAGAGGTATCACAACTTTCACAACATGAAATCAGCTAACAAAATGACAAGACAAGAATATCTTCCTCTTGAGCTGTAATACAAGTTGAAAGTAGGGTACTTCAATGGTTTTTAAAAGTTTACTAAAGTTTATATCCATTTTTTTTTTCTTTTCGGAGTCTCAAATCGGACAAAGAGCCCTCTTCATTCATTGCCGAGGACAAGACTAGAAAGGCATGCCAGTTTATATTTCAAAGACTTGAAGTCTAGAAGAATTCCAACTGATGCCATTCATGATTTTTGTCTATCCATGACTCATTCTGTTTTATACAGTACATTCGTATAGTATATGTTCACTTTTTTTATTTCCACCTGACTGTAATGGCTTGTCCAGAAAGACCTGTACTTTCTATGGAGCTATCAATGTCTGAAATCAAATCTTTAGGTGGATATCCTGCCATGAGGACAAATTCTTTCCCACCCTTAGCTTCCTCATTCGATTGTGCGACAAAGGCATAAATGATTTTGACTTGTGAACTTTTACTAAATTTTCGTACCAATCGTTTCCCATCAGGCATACGTATCTGAATTCTTGCACTGTTATCAGATGGTTCATCACCTACTTGAATTGCAATTAATTCTGAGATAAACGAAGGTGCTTTTTCTTCTTCTTCCTCCTTTGCCTCCTGTTCTTGTTCCATGTCATTCTTTTCTATAATCTCAACTTCATCATCATCAATATCTTGTGCTGCATCTTTCATTTCACTGTCATTTTCTACGTCATCACTACTTTGCTTCAGACTTTCTCTCATGGCAGCTTGAAGTTGTTCTTCTTCTGTCATGAATGGGCGTTTGGATGGTCGTTCCTCTGACGATGCTGCTGCTGGTGTTGTTGCCGCCGATGCTCCTCCTCCACCGGATGGACGTGGTGCTACTGGTGGCTTATCAAAGGAATGACGCGAGCAAAAGTCCATTGCCATTTCTGCAAATGATTCAGCTGATAGAGGCTTTTCCTGTGTCCATCCTTCCTTTTTCCACATGAGACGTCCTGTCCTTGGATCAATGATAGAAACATGAGGATAATCGCCGACACCGTACCGTTGTGCATATGTTTGTCCTTCATCTTGCACGTCATACTGCACAAAAGAAAGAAAGTATAGTGAGTGTTGTGGAGGTTGGGAGAAAAAATGGCATACATGGTGAGATATTGGTAAGAAGGTGCACAAGAAACAAATACATAGCCATTACAACTATGCACAAGATCCGAACAACTTACAGCTTGCCAAAAAATGAATCCTTCACGAATCAAGTTTTCTACCAATTCATCTCTCCATACATCTCTATTCAAGGCATGACTTGAAAATTCAGAATCACGTTGTAAATTGACAAGTAACCATCTTCTTGAATCTTTGGCAACAGCACGTGCACCTTGAAATCCACCACCTCTATGAATTAAATGTGTAGGTGGAGCAAACATATCAGATAATGTTGGTGCCGCGGCAGCTGCACCTCCTCCCATGTCATCATCGGAATCACTATCTATTTGAACATAACTATCTTCATCGTCATCATCACCACCATTATTGTCATTACCATCATCATTATCCGAATTATCGCCACTTTTAGCTTCTTCTGCTTCGGCTGCTGCTGCAGTGTTGACAGCTGCCCTTGCATTTGTAGGTGCTGCAAAGGCCGTGGAAAGCATAACCGCTTCTTCCATGGCTGCGCCCAACATAGCATTAGGGTGATGACGCATGGGTGTATCATCCATAAGTCTCATTGTACGTGTAGCATCAGGTGCACGAACTTGAGGACTTGCAGCTGCAGCCATGAGAGATGGATCAGCCAAACCAGCCCCACCAGCAGCATCGCCGCCGCCGCCACCACCACCGGTTTGATGTTCCATAAACAGCCCAACCGCAGTTTCGAGGTTTCCGCCACTCATTTCCAAGTAGGATGCAGCATTCGTAGGATCAGCACTTCCTGTAAAGGCAAGAAACTGTGAAACCATTTCATCGGACGGCGGGTCTGACATTTTCTCTGCTTTTTCGTTCCTTTTTATTTTTAAATGGAAGACTAGAGTAGTCAAGTGCTGTGTTCACTTGCTTTGTTTGTTTGTTTCTTTTGGTTGGTGGGGGTGTGAATGTGATCTTCCCTACTAAGCTTTTGCGGAAAAAACTGTACAAAATCAAATCAACTTTGAATCCTTGGTTGGAGTTTCTTGAAACGACAATGTGTAATTCTTCACTGTCGAGTTTTCTCTCTCTTCTTTTAAAGCTTTCAGGTGCAATATGTTGTTAGGTTGATAGAGACAGATGTATGCTTTATCCGTTCTCTGACTCTGTCTTTCTGTTGCGCGGTTGCTCAGTTTCCTCTTTTTGATGGCTGAGTTATATTTGTCGCAAGTCGCAGAAGTCATCCACAAACGCAAAGAAAAACGCAGCTGACGAAAGAAGCAAACCCAGACGGGACCTGGGCAAAATTAGGCTCTACTTAATAGTTAATTAATTTATATTGATGAAATATTGTGAAATATTCCATATATTTATTTATATCATAGTTTCTTGAAAATATAAAATTTGCAATAGCGAACACCTAATTTGGTTGGAGCCTCAACGCGCCAAGTTCCTTCCTATTTCTGTCGCGTGCCATTTTTTCGAAATGGCAAGGAACTTCAAAGAAAGTGTGTATGTATGTCAGTTTGGCTGTCGTTTATTTGATTGTCTGTGTACGAAGAATTGCACCAAAAACGGTTCCCTTACTTCCCGTACCTGGTATGTAGAATCTGTAGGACAGAGCTACTGAATAGAAAGATACACGGTCTTGCTTCGACATGAAAAATCAAAGACAAGACAATCCTTCCTCACAATCTGTCAACTGTCGAGTAGNACTAGAGAATCAACCGAACGAGAGACGCCACCATGGGATTTACAAAAACGATCTTACGAGCAGGCAATGGTATCAAGCCACAACGCGGACAATCTGTGACGGTAAGACCCTGATAATAATCAATACAATGATTATTATTCCATCCCGAGTAGCTCTGTTTATCAAACCATTGTACTGATAGATATTATTATTGATTCCCGTAGTATGATTCGTCCATTGTCATGGTCCCTTGAACAAATTGATTGTGTCACTCACAGGCTTCGGTTCTAATCGTTATATTTGATTTCAATTTTATTCTTTGCCTTGATGCCAAAAATAAAAATTCCAACAACAAAATTAAATTTAAAAAAAAAAAGGTTCATTGTACTGGATATGGTAAGCTTCGTGATTTAAATGAAAAATTTTGGAGTACCAAAGATGCAGGACAAGAACCATTTACATTTAAGGTCGGCATGGGACAAGTTATCAAGGGATGGGATGAAAGTGTCATTGATATGAGTATTGGTGAAGTATCCAAAATTCATTGTACACCGGATTATGCCTATGGTGCTGGTGGTTTCCCTACTTGGGGTATTCTGCCTAATTCAGAACTTGTGTTTGAAATTGAGGTCTTGAAGTATGCTTAGAGTATATCTCTCTTTATGAATTGTTAGTCATTAGTAGTTAGAAGAAAGATCGTATCATGAAATCATGTATCAAAAAAGAGTATCAATTCTTCAATAACAAGTAAACCCATAAGAAAATGAAACTTACTGTAGGTCATTTATTATTGCTCTATCCATATTCTATTGCTGTGTATGAGTTGCAATTCACGAAACTGCGTTTATTTGTCAATCTACAACATTGGAAGCTTCACTCAATTTTGTCACAAATCTAATGATATGTCTTGATTGGTTGTTTAGATTAGCGTTTTTTTTTAAATATTATTTTGACAGTTCTGAAAAGTTTGTATGTTGTGTTGTTGACCATATCAATTCATTTCCTGTACAACTATATCTCCATTTTTCTTTTCATTCTACCCATGATGTGCCCTCCTTGGTACAGCGGACCATAACATCACCCATTAATACCATGGCTCGAGCAGCACGTATCCTACCAACATGTGCATCAATCATTTCACCACTGGCACTTACCCAACCATCACCACCTCTACGATAGTCACGTCTTGTAGATGATCGATGACTAGGAAAGAAAAAGTATTGACCTGTCAATATCAAATTGCAAGCTTCTTGTATTGTTTTATCTAAATCAATTTTACTAATCTTCCACAAGGCCTCGACCTGCAGTGTTTCCAACAATGCATTCTGTGCCTTGAGTTGTTCAGTTTCCTTGATTTCTTCATTCGTTTGAACGTAATCTGATAATTCATCAAATTCAGTATCATCACGAATTAACTATATTACGATTATGGGAGGAAGCGAAAGATGGGGGGGGGGAAATGTATAAGTGCATGGTATAATCTTGTAGACATGGCATGGCATTCGTTCGTTTCAAACAACAGGACTCTCCACAAGTTCAACGACCGACCAAGAAAAAATATGCCGACAGGAGTCCATCATCAACATACTACCAGGTACACCAAATACAGTACTTACATCTAGATCCATATCACCACCAAAATTATCATGATAATCAATAGATGGTGTAGATGCCATTTTACGTTCCTTTTCTTTACGAAGTTCAAGTTGCTTTTGTTTCTTCTTTAACGCTTGTTCTTTCCATACTAATTTACCACTGACAGCTGCTGCTTCAAATAATTGACGTGCATCACGTATTGTATGACGTACATTCTCCGTAAGCTCCAACTTTTTCATTTGTCCTAAAAGTAACAAAGGTGGTATGGGCGTTGTTGTTCTGGTTCTTGCGTCCATGAAACTTGTGGTTGTTGCTGCTGTGGTTGTTACAAATCGATGTCCTCTTTGTTTTTGTTGTTGTTTTTGTAAATGTTCATGTTGTCGCAATACACGTTGTCCACTATGTCGATAGGCACGTCCAACGCAACGTAATATTTGTGCACCCAAGGGCAGACGTTTCAATGTATCAATTTCTCGTGCAATGGATTCCGCCAAAACAGACTCGGATAGAGTACCCTCCACTAATGGACGTATCCTTTCTACAATATTAGCCGCTAGAAAGTAGACTCTCTGTTTTGTGTATTGACCCCACCAACCCCAACCACGGAATCCAAAGAAAAAAAACATGAAGCAAAATGGCGCAAGAGCGAATCATTGCAAAAAAGGTTTGGGTAAGATATGGATTGTAAAATGCCATGTGAATGTCACAACACGTTCCTGATATGCCATGACGGGAGAACGAATGAGATATACATCCGAAGGATTGTGTTTCTTCTTTCTCTCCCGTTTGCTGTACTGAGTGCGCTGGACTGGACTGGACCGGGCCGGACCGGACTGTTGGAAACGCATACGAACTGACGACTCTAGCAAAACATTTCCTTGATACATACCTGTTTATGTCGTGTTTTAGGTCTATACGCTGGTCCATACCCCATCCACCATAATAATTGTCGTTGTTCTTTGGTAGTGACACCATGTTTACCACCTGTTAATAAAAATGCAGCTGTACTTGTTTCACTTAATCCGTATTTATGATAGGGTAATCGTGTTGCATCATCTTTTAACACTTCATATGCTTCCCGTACTTGTTCTAATTTTTCTTCACAATCTTCGTCATTATTATCATTTGGTTGTCTCGTTGTTGTTGTTGTTGTCGTATCAGGTCGTTTTCGATGACGTTGTTTATCAGGATGATACTTTCTAGACAATTTACGATATGATTTTGTTATTTGTGCAACAGTAGCATTTGGTTTTACATCCAACACATCATATAAGAATGTATCATGAGGTGGTTGAAGTGTATATAATCGATGCATCTTGAGAAGTGTAGATGATACTTCTGGTAAGGATGATGAAGACGATGCTGCAGACACTCCAATGACACCACCACCATTAGAGAGTACAAATGGAGGCATCACATTCATCATCAAGAAGAAGAATACTAACGAATAGGACAGTGACGACACTTTCAAGAAAATTGTGTTCCAAGGAGGATTGACGATAAGGAAAGCATTATGCCGCTTTCGTCGTTTAGAATCTTCCATTGACGATGACATTGTTTGTAGTTGTATTTTTTTTTTAATAATGTGTATGTTGTCAGATTGATCACAAGACCGGCCCTCAAAAGAGAGAGGTTTCGTCGAATCCCATGTGAAAGAATGCAAGGTTTGTCGTCTGGTGGTTTCTCTCTCTAGAGCGAGAACAAGAGTAAAATAATGAAACACACGCGCCATGTGGCGTTTCTGTTTCTGGGGTGTTTCATGTGTGTCGTGGTGGAGGGAAAATGGGGCACACCAAATAATTATTTTTTATCTTTATCCCTTTTACATCTTGTGAAATCCATGGCCTGCGGCGGCCAGAGGATAGAGAAAACGAGGTACTGTATCCAAAATTTGAAAATGCCAACGCGAAAGGTCTCTGACATCTTTGTCACGGCGCCATCACCCAAACTCGAAAACATTCTTTCGAATCTTGTTCTGCGAGCCTTGACACCCATCAAGGAAAGCTAATGACAGAAAGTTCGGTGCAAGTCTTTTTTTTTCGAAGCGAACAAAAGAAGAAAACTTAGTAGTAGTAGTAGTAGCAAGGACTATAGATAAATAGTATGAAGGTGTGGATACCTCTGCAGTTAGTGTATGCTAGTGTTGTTGTTGCTGCTGTAACTTCTGTAGCAGCAGCAATAGATCATGATTTCCACAATCGGGATAGTTCACATGGTTTCAGCGTTACATCTCTCACAACAGAATATTTAGAATGTCCTCTTGGTGTGGATACACCGAATCCTCGTCTTTCTTGGAGCGTCATTTCCACATCTAGTACTAGCAGAAGAAGTGTATCCCAAACATCATTTCAAATTCAAGTCTCGACACACTCGTCGTCATTCGACAACAATAATGTTTGGGATTGTGATCATGTGGAATCATCAGAATCAACACTTGTACCTTTGATTGATAATTGTCGAACATTAAAGGGTAATGATTTGACATTAGAAAGTGACACGTGGTACTATTGGCGTGTCATTGTAACATTAGATGATGGTTCTACAGTCACATCTGATTCTTCCTGTTTCCATACAGGTTTTCTTGCACATAACAATGAAATATGGGAGGCTGAATGGATTACAGGTGGTGATACGAACACATTATTACGAAGTGAATTTGAAGTGCCCCCGACTACTATTACCAGTAGTACTACTAGTAGTAGTCATGCTACTTTGTTTATATCTGGAATTGGATATCATGAAGTTTTTTTAAATGGCATCAAGATTGGGAATCGCAAACTTGACCAAGGTTGGACAGACTACGCGAAACGTGTTTGGTATTCAACACATGATGTTACAGAATTATTGTTACAACAACAGCAACAATCGTCTCGAACTAATGTGTTGGGTGTTATGCTTGGTAATGGTTGGTTTAGTTGTGGTGTTCCACCAGGCTCTGGCAATCCTGTATGTGAATCATCACCACCCCAACTTTTAGTTCAACTTCAAATGAATGGCAAACCCATTCTTCTTACGTCTTCAAATCCCAAACCTAAACTTGGACATGGTGGTTGGTATGTTGCGTCAGGTCCAATTGTATACAATTCCTTGTATAATGGTGAAATTTACGATGGACGTATTGCAGAAAACATTCACGGCTGGTCCTTACCTGGATTTGATGCATCCACTTGGACTTTAGCAAGTACAGCTCAATCTGTGGCGAATGATTCTCCCTTGTCCTCACAATTATTTGAACCTATCCGGCATATCTCATCACGCAATCCCATCAGTGTGACATCACCATCCTCGGGTGTACAAGTGTTTGACTTTGGTCAAAATCAAGCAGCTGTCGTACGGTTAAATCGTTTTCGTTGTAATCGAGGTTCTAACATAACATTACGCCACGCAGAAGCATTAACTCACCCACCGTACGGACCTCGAGATGGTGGTATTTATGTGGAAAACTTACGTCTTGCACGAGCAACAGATGTATATATTTGCAATGGTAATGCTCACGGTGAAAACTACACGCCTACCTTTACACAGCATGGATTCCGTTACGTTGAAATTTCAGGATTGGCATACCCATTGAATGAAGCAGACGTTGAAGCTATTGAATTACATACAGACGTACGTCAAACATCATCGTTGTTATTTTCCAATCCTCTTTTAAACCAAATACAACATCTTGTTGTATGGAGTCAAAAAACAAATTTAATGAGTGTTCCTACAGATTGCGATAATCGTGATGAAAGAAGAGGTTGGATGGGTGATGCAGCTCTCACTGCAGAAGAAGCGGTATATAACTTTGGTATGGGTGCCTTTTATACGCATTGGCTTATGCAGATAGTTGATTCACAAGCTGACAATGGTAGTGTCCCCAATTTTGTACCAGCTTTAGGTGAATCTCATGGTGGTGCTCCAAATTGGCAAAGTGCATATCCTTCGATCATTTGGGTATTGATGACATACCATGGTGACAAAGATGTTGTCGTTCGTCACCATGATACGTTAGTCCGTTACTACGATTACTTTGAATCAAGATACAACCAGACAGGTATTCGCAACTTTATAACTGGCTTTGGTGATTGGGTTCCTCCTCCACCGCACAAGGCGGCTGACAAACACTTGACTGGTGCATTTGCATTCCTACACGATCTTCAACTTGGTATTGAAATCTACTCATCATCATCTCATCCTGATGCACCTGCTCAAGCAAAACGTTG
The DNA here is from genome assembly GCA_014885115.2 of Asterionellopsis glacialis. Lineage (NCBI taxonomy): Eukaryota > Bacillariophyta > Plagiogrammaphyceae > Rhaphoneidales > Asterionellopsidaceae > Asterionellopsis > Asterionellopsis glacialis. The sequence continues at coordinate 21,153 of WKLE02001358.1, read as the reverse complement.
TGAAAGCTTGAAAAAAAAACTTACCAAAGAGTTCCATGATGCCTTCTATAATCCAACTACAAACGTCTATCAATCTGGTTTGCAGGCAGAACAAGTGTTTCCCCTTACCGTGGGTGCTGTTCCAGACGAAATTTTGCCAGACATCTTATCTTCTCTCTTGAAAGATATCCAAGTAACAAATAAGGGACATGCAACATGTGGTATAATAGGTATCAAATTCCTGTTGGAGGAGCTGTCGATACATGGATATTCTGATGTTGCTTTGGACCTTGCGTTACAGACAACCTACCCAAGTTGGGGATATATGATACTCAATGACAACGAACCAGCAACGACACTATGGGAACTTTGGAATAGTGATACAAGTGGACCAACTATGAACAGTCTAAACCACATCATGTACGGCACTGTATCAAGCTGGTTTTACAAGTATCTTGCTGGCATTACACCCTTAAAACCGGGATACACAGAAATCTCAATAAAACCTACATCTACAAGTCACGCAAATCTTACACATGTCGATGCTAGAGTGGTAACCCCAAATGGGGATATCTTATCTTCGTGGAAGGTGGACAAAAATGGAAGTGTTCTTACCTATACTCACTCCTTATCTCTCCCTGCAAACACCCGGACTCTTTTTGCAGTTCCTCTTGCGCTTTCTTCTTCAAGTCAGCAGATGATCTTAGAGCAAGTCACCATAAAGGAGAGTGGTGTTACTGTATGGCGGAGTGGAGGATTTATTCCCGGTACACCCGGTGTGGAATCAGGAAGAATTGTTGACCAAACAGTAGAGTTCGGATTGACAAATGGCCGCTTTGTCTTTACTGTAGATTTACCTGCAAAAGCTACGCAAGAAATGCAAAGCTCTAGCAAAAGACGGGTCCGTTTGGGATGAATACTCCTTCACGTGTACTATATCCAAGAAATTGAAAAGGTTATAGAACTCTAGAAAAGAATTGTTCGTTTCAAACATTATTATTTAATTATACATGTAAGAAGCACTTTGAACAAGTAGCGTTTTCTGATTTCATTAATTGAATTCAGACTATTCAAAGACACATCCTTCTTCAAGACAATATGATTTTGATCTTCTTTTCATCTTCACGAGATAGATACCTAGAATCAATCGTTCAAAGACCTTTGTGTTTCCTTGATTTCAATGATTATCGAACCATCGATCAAAATCAAGATGGAAATCAATATCATCGAAGAGATCATCAAAAAACTCAAATGGTCGATCTGAAAGGACGCATTCGCTCCACCCTCTATCTTGGCATTCTTCACTCATCAAGACTAGGGCCAGCCAAATTCCAAACAGTTGAAGGAAGACAGCAACAATGAACCATTGGATACCGACACATTTAGGCTTACAACATTTGCCACTTTCTTCATAAAGAGCGTATGCATCACTTCCAGGGATGGTCCTCGTTACTAGATGTCCCCAAATATCTCCTAAAGCATAGACACTTAAAAATACTCCATACAGTAGTACCACGTAAGCCAAAATTGGTGTAAAGACATACCATTCAATCAAGATAAATGCACCTGTAATGGTAGCATAAAACAGATTCAAATACACCATGGCCTTGTTGGGAGAATAGCATAATGAAAATAGGAGAGAAAAAACAAAGCCGGATGCTGCCATGGTACTTGTTCTTCGACCTCCACTCATTACAGTGAATACCATACCCCAAAATGCTTCACCTAAATATCCTGCAGGGATTATTAGACATCGACAACCCCCAACATACTTTGTTACCCCACCCTCATTGTTGTAAACTTCAATTCCGCGAACTGTGCCGCATGTTATCCAACATGCAATAGCATGTGACATTTCATGAACAAATGTTGCCATGAGCCGCATAGGCTTGACAAATATTGTTCCCCATGTGACAAGTACAATTACAAGATAGAAAAGGTACAATAGACCAAATGCTGTTTGAGGTTCATTGCAGCACACTGCTTCGCCTTCTGCCATACCGTGTGAGATCAATCAGTCGGAGAAGATCTGATGATGATTCTCGATTTTGTGTGAGAGAGAGATTATGAGGACATCACAGTATATTTCGTGTTTCTGTGTTTCTCGTCTCAATTGTTGATCCGCATTGGCAACAATCGCTCTGTCACGTTGGCGTTGGAAGTCGGACTGTCACAATCCCGTGATGCGTTGAGGAAGAGGAGTGAGTCGTGAGTCCTCCTCTAAAATTACGGGTTCGTGAAAAGTACCTGGTATGTCCTCACGCACAGGCAAGTTCTCGAAATCGTGCAAGTGTGCTGTCTGTCTGTAGGCCCTATGTTCCTAAGTGAAAATAATGGTCTATTCTGCCAATTTTAGAAGAATTCCCTCCATCATCCCAACAATATCTTCTTGCAAAAAGATTTCATACAGAAGACAACACGCCGCCCTCGATGATTTTCTAGAGTTTACAACATCCTCACCTAGCATCGCCGAAGTTAATTCTCCTTGATCGAACATCTGCATTAAAGAAGACGTATATATAGTATGCATCCTCTTGTTCGAGACCTGTACAAACGAGTGATTTGGGTTGGGAAAGACTATCCCAAGGGTTTGGATTATGTCCGTGGTGTATGGAAAAAGGCTTTGCGAAATCCTAAAAATTGTCCATCTTGTTACAAGGATAACGGTGCAGCCATTGATGTTGTACCTCAATGTCCTCCCGATTGTGACCGTGAAATACGAAAAGCTGTCGGTAAAGGTAGATATATGGTCCGAGAAATGGAAGGGATCATTCAATTAAAAAAGTATCGCACTATGAAGAAACGATATGGAAAAAAAGATGAGGATGAAGTTGAACAAGCCATGCAACGACTGATATTAAAAAGTGAATAGATTCCTAATGTAAAGTCTTTTCAGCATGCCACAACCAAAAATAGAGCATGTACGAGAAAGACAAAACAGGATATGTAATTCTCATTTATTAATGGAGACAAGCAATTTTGATAATTTGTAATCAAAAGGATTATTTCTTATGAGAAAGAATACTGTCAATCAAATGTTCAGCAGCTTCTATTCCTGAAATTGCAGCACCTTCGTATCCAGGAGTGTATGTAGACATCATATCTCCTGCTTGATACAACATAAGATTTTCATCCAAGAGGAAATTTCTAATTTCTGCTTCCTCTTCTTGATTTGTTACTGATACTTCGACTTTAGTTGGAGCAAGTGCAGATCTATGAGAATCATATGCAACACCTGATATGATACGACGGGTTGATGATTTGTCATTCAAATGGCGATGACATGGTAGTGCGCTTCCCCATCGTTGCGAATCAATGTATACAGTATCTGGGATATTACAATTTTGACTAGTCGATTCTAATTCTTTTCGAAAAGCCTTCTCTAAATCAGCACCTGGTACAGTGACTAAATAATCATTGCTTTGTGGGACGAATTCTCCAGTAGCAGGATCTTGCATTGGTGTTTCAGTGATCTTCTCCATGGCATATTCTGGAGTTGAAATCAAAGTCCAACAGTCTTTCTCAACGTTCGGTACCGACAAGGGCTTTGAGTTCGTTCTTGCTGCAAACCACAATGCTTTGTTCTCACGGAAAGATATCGCATCAAAGGGCACAACAATTTCTTTGTCAAATGCGACCATTGTAGCAAAAAGTGGAACGCGTGCACCAACTCGTTTACGAACTCGAGCAGCAAAATCTTCTGGTACACCAGCTGATGCACGATGCCATTTTCCAAATGATGAACTTACATCTGTTAAGATGACTGCATCATATCCACAAGACAGTTGCCGGCCGAGAGTAACTTCTTTTGCTTCTTTTGCTATTTTTTCCGATGTATCATGATATGCACCTTCCCCCGATGTTCCAAACAAAAACCACTTTCTAGTTGTTTCATTTCGTTCCATTCGAGCCACACGTGTCCCCTGGAATAATTTCAGAATATCATTCGGTCCATCTTTGTCGTTGCCTTTAGAAGCGTTGATGCCATCTGATACTAATATTTGAGCAGGGATTGTTCTCATACCGTCCGTGCCAACATAAAATGGAGGTAATGATGGCAGTCCAAAAAAATCAAGATCCGGCGATGATGGTGTCGTTGTGTCTGCTACCGTTGTCGCATGGGATGGACTTGCAACAAAACGCCCTTTCCATTCTTCTGCAACCTTATTTTCAATCCAGTTCTTGACCACCTTTTTGAATACGGGTGTATCAGCACGGAAAAACTAGGGGAGTGGCATTGATTGAATGAAAGGGATACCATA
>WKLE02001358.1:0-10650 GCA_014885115.2 Asterionellopsis glacialis | reverse complement strand
ACCTGGTATATCTCTTGCTTGCACCTAATATGTATATAATCTACCAAAATCTACTGAATGTATTATTACAAAAAATTATCTCATGCACAATAATTAATTAGGACCTTACCATCTTCTCCCACAAATAATAAACATAATACCAGAGGAATGTTACCGACCAGTCTTGTAAAGGTATTCCATGAGTTTGGCGCGTTGCAAAATTGGTTTATAATCTACCAAATTCTACTTAATGTATTATTTTTAAAAAAATTATCTCATGAACAATAATTAATCAAGACCTTACCTTCTTCTCCCATAAATAATAAACATCATACCAGAGGAACGTTACCGACCAGGCTTGTGAAGGTATGCCATGAGTTTGGCGCGTTGCAAAATTTTTGTGCTGGTGTTTGCCGTTGAACCAACACATGTTGTGTGTTGGAGGGAATGTTCTGCAGCATAAGAAATAGAGCGATTTGATCGGGTAAACAAGAAAAAACTCCTGACAAAAGTCCGGTTGTTTGTCGAGAAGCCACAACCGAGGTGATTTCTCTATGTTTTCATTGACACCGGGTGATTTCTCTATGTTTCATTGACACCGCGATACAATGCATGTTGTTGCGCACAAGTGCTCACCATGACCAAAAAACACAGGCCAAAAGAATAAGCAGCAAGTGATCTACCGGTAGAGATCCTTAATCCTTTTATACTAAAAATTAGACACGCAGTACTCCTAAATACGGGACGACTGGACAAATCGAAGCACGTGAAGATTCAAATTTGCTACACACATCCGATCTTAAATCAGGGGGAGAGAGTTTCAGAATAATTCAATGGAAAGGCGGCGGCGCACTCAAAGAAGACTTGGATGCATTTTTATCGTGGATCAAATATTGTTTGGTCTCCTCCTTTTCTTTTCCTCCTCAATTATTGTTCAATGCTACGAAATAACAGGGAACTTGACAGTTTGGGATTCCATCTTTACAACACGGTCGCCTACGATTCTTTTGAACGCGACTGATAATCTGAAATGGACTGAAGGTCCTGTGGTTTGGCATGGCAAACTAAAAAATTCAGATGATACACCACACGAATATTTGTTATTTTCGGAAACTATAGATGCAAAAATTTATAGCTACAATATAATGAATACTAAGGGAGACAATGCCCTAAAAGTACTACTAGAATTGAGTGGAGATGCACCACTGGAAGATTATGCTTGGAGAGCTGAACCAGGAAGCAATGGTCTTGCACTTATACCGAAATCATCTTCAGCATATGAAAGACACCATGATATAATTATCATATGTCAACATGGGGCTCAACGATTGGCTCTGCTAAACATCAAGACAGGTGAAAGGATACCTCTGGTCACTGAATGGGGTGGTCGGAAACTCAATGGACCGAACGATCTAGTTGTACGAAGGGAGGCAGAAAAGATAGTTGTTTATTTTACTGATCCTGTCTACGCTTGGCTCGAACAAGATCGGATGCAGGATCTTCCCTATTTAGATGATCGGGTCAAAAACGATGGTCCAGGTTTCTGTGGTGTGTATAGAGTTGAATTTCCGCTTGATTTACTCGAACTTAGTAAGGCTGTTGACAAAGAAAGATTAAGGGAAGAACTATCTAAAGTGTTGAAAGTGAGCCTTGTCGCCAAAATGGACCGTCCAAATGGCATTGGACTTGATGGTGACAATCTAGTGGTTGCTGAGTGTTGTCAAGGGTCGCACAATCCAAGCTGCACACAAGGAACGTCTAGATGGATCATATTTCAACGCAAGAACAGCAATGATGACTCCATCGTAAAGGACGGCAACGAATGGAAACGGATTTCAATCATTGAAGATGTTCTTGAAGAATCAAATGGTGGTTGTGCAGACAGTTTTGAAGTTCTTGATTATCCTCTTGATAATAGAAGGCTGTTGATTGCGTCATGTTCGGGAGGTCTTTGCATTGTGGATCTCCGAGAAGAAAAGGTCGTTGCACGTCTAATGACATCAAAAAAGGATAGCTGTAAAATCGCCAACGTCGCAGACGGTGGAGACCGAGTGTTCATAACAGGCAACTGTGGTGTTTGGGAATTGGAGTTGCAAAAAATCAAGCATTTATACCCCACGCGTTCGGGAGAACTGTAAATTTAATTGCCTTCACAAGTTGGAAAATTGTGCGACGATTTTTTCGCTTTGGTGTTTACGCGCGTATTCAAAACCGGGATTTCCCTGCGTACACTCTGTCGATTTCTGTGCCTGTTCTAGTCCTTTTTCAAGCAATTGCTGTCGTCGTTCGACATCACTCCGTCCATTGCATCTCAACGTAACCAATAATAAACAAATTTCAGCTATAATACAGTACGGATCCCTTCCCATGGCACACATCGGCCCCCATTGCATTTCGGTGTATGTACCAATGTCTGAAGATAACACCCAATCCTCAAGCTTACGCAGCTCATCGCCATCCTCGCAACTACCTTCCTCTACATTCCTCACAAGTTGGAATAATACCCGTAGTGGTTCGTAGATGAAAAGAAAGTACGTCGTTGCATCTTTGCCGTAGAATTCGTAAAAGCACTCGTAAATGTGCTTCAAAAACACATGTTCCGCTTTTCTTGTCATTCCTTTCTCCTTCAATACAAAAATAACTGGATATAAAATCATAATAGAATTATGCATATTTTTTGCAGGCATCTGGGGCATGAGCTCTTCAAGGATGAAGTCTATTTGGAGCATTGCCTCTTCTGAACGGCCAAGGACTTCATACCATAACACCGAATACCCATAGTTCTGGGCTGTATGATCACATGAGTACTCTCGACAGATATCAGCACATAGTTTCTCAGCATGGTAAATTTCTTCGAGCTGCTTTTGGGCATCAATGGCTTCCTCGAATTTACCCTGTCGGCTCAAAGTCAAACTTTTCATAGACAAAGCCCTACAGATGTGGATAGGGTCGCCATGAATTTGAGCTTGATTTACAAATTTATTAGCAATTTCCATCTGAAGAATTAGTCCATCATCAGGAATAGCGCCTATGTAGAGGAGGGAAAATCGCCCTGAGTAAAGCACAAAAAAGACAGAGCGATCTTCTACCTTCGTGACAACAGATGGTGTTGATAAAATCAAGTCAATACTTTCATAGAATATATTGGAATTAACAGCGTCCCTGATATTGGAATAATTTTTGGCTACCGAAATATATAGTCGTGCCAGATAACTTATCTGATGCGGTGTGACATTGTCCAATGTTTTAATACTTATTCCTGGATAGCACAACAAGACAAAACACAGTTGTCGTGCAACAGTTAGTAGTGTTTTTGATGCTATCGTACATGACAACTGTATGCATCCAAGAAACTTACCTGCCACACTTTCACCATCATCTCCAGTGCCAGAACGGAAGTCTTTCCAAACTTGAATTGCACTGGTGCAGAAGTTAATAGATTCGCGTAGAAGAAGCAAACCATCGAGATATTTCCCTATGTTCAGTGCAAGTTCGGTTGCTTTCCCTAAGTCGCCACTATCTCTCCAATGACCAAATAATTTCATAGCAAACCTTGGCTCCGCTACCTCTTGAATATCGGTACCCCCAAGTTTAGTTGCAATTGTTTTATGCAACTCGCGCTTTCTTTCCTCCAGCATAGTGCCAAGTAGACAGTTTCTCCAAATGGCATGACGAAACATGTAAGACTTTTCGGCGAAATCGCCTGTTTCATTAGCATGGTCGTCACCATCTTCATCACCTTCACCATCTGATTCAGAAAGAGTTTTGTTGGCACCTCCTTGAAAAATTTCCACAAGAATTCCCTCTTTGTCCGCCTTCGCCAGAACTCCTTCAACCTTTTCTACCTGCTTTTGTTTAATTCTTCTTCTCCCCCGAGATTGGACCTTAAGTAGTTCTGTCAGAGAAAACTCAAAACCAAGAACGGCACAAACCTGCAATAATGTGCGCCCATCGGACTTAAAATCGTCAAGGCGATTAAGAAGCAAATCATTCATATTCGAATGCAAAGCTTTTTGCTTTGGGGTAGAAAAATTCGTATTGCAGTGTTAGCAACCAATCAAATACATCTCCATGCAATGAAAATAATGACGCCGATCAGATACTTACACAATCGGTTATACCGGAACGCCACCTGACGAGCCCGTCTTTTTGCCATTCGAGAAGGTCTTTGCGAATCATATTACCGACAATCTCATGGCAAAAATAGGGCATTCCTCCAGATTGTTCGTAGAGGTAGTCGCACACTTCATCGTCTAAATAACTTCCTTCGCAACCAAATGCCATTGACAATAACTTCCGCACGTCGCTCTTTGTAAAAGCTTCTAACTTAATCTCAGTGAAGACCGCACATTTTTCATCCTTCTTTTTTGATTCTTCGCGGATCTCTTTCAAGAATTGTTGGTCAATAGAAACATTGCTGGTGTCAATTGGTCGAGAAATACAAATAATAAACAATCGCTTCCCGCGCTCAATCATTCGCTGAACTACCTTCCATGACAAGGAATCCATCCATTGAACATCATCCAAAGCTGACACAACCAAATCGCTTTCACCAGTATACTTCAAAAATGCGTCCGCGACAAAATCAATTAGCTCATTCGGCGGCAGCTGTTGTTTTGCAGCATCGTTAACAGGCGTTAATCCGAGCATGTTTTCACCAATCAAATCTGCAAAGTCTTCATTGTAATCCAATTCTTTGCATAGAATACGGAGGCGATCGAAAAGCCGTTTTTCATTAAAATTGACAGTTTCTTGCACTAAAGCCTCATCCATAGACAGAGAACTATCGGAGCCATTATCGTCTATTGAGTCCCAATCTTTCTTATCGTTGTAATCAGAATCCGTTTCAATTTGTTCCATCAACAAGTCATGCAGTATTTGACGAAAGACGCAAAAAGGAACTTGCTGTTCCCCATCTTTGCACACATTTTTTGTAATTTTTATATTTTTGTTAAATTTCCCACCCATTCTTCGAATCATATCTATTGCCTGCATTGCCAGGGATGATTTTCCTAGTCCTGAATGTGCTTGAATCAAGACTAAGCGTGCCTTAATATCACCACTTTTGTCTACGAGTTGTGTCCTTCCGACATTTACCAATTTCTTTAACTCTTTTTCTCTACCAACAAAGTTGCCTATTTTGTTCCATTGCCGCTCGATGGCAGACATTGGTTCAAAAATGGGTACCACATCCAAGTACCCTTTGGCTTTGACAGGGCGATGAGCAAAAAAGTCAAATCTTTTAGAAGCCATAAGACGCACAGCATTGTCCACTAAAATTCCTGGGTTGTTTGATGAACTCATCAGTCTTGCAGCTAGATTGACAGATGGCCCTAAAACAGCGAATTCGTGCCGAAGCGTTCCTCCTACAACACCGCAATATGCCTTCCCAAACGTCGCACCAACAAGACTGTCAACGTCCAACTCAATTTTCAGGGTATCGTGTATTGCAATTGTGGCTGGTAGACCCTTTTCTGTCACCATGTTAGGAAATGTTGCTCCTCGCTGACCCCATGTAGCAATGAGTACAACACCTTTGTCGTCCACAATAAATTGGCGAAGATGACCCTTGAATCTGTCTAAGATTCGACTTGTCACTCCCATAATATCATTTAAAAGAGCAAATAGACGTGTATCATCTTTAGGATTCCCTTTTATATACGGTTTTATATTCGGCTTGACAAATACAGTGTACACAGATCGAATTTCTGCATCCGCGATCACATTTCGACTGTGATTAAACCTTGTTGCGGGGTGAACATACAACGCCATTTGATGTTTCAAAGGTTCCATAATGTTCAGGGGAAGTACCATTGATAGATATGAGGGTGGTTCCTGTCGAAATTGTTCAAGATCTTCGACGAGAGAAGGATCCCCTGGTTCAAAATATCGTTCTCCCTCCCAGGCAATCACAACAGGACTTCCTTCTTGATGCTCTTCAGGTAATTCAATGTCGCAAGTATTTTCCAATAATTCCATAGCTTCTGGACTGGCACCTAATTGTCCATGTTTTGTAAATGCCTCTGCAGCCGAAACTTGTTCAATGGGTTCTCCTACAAATAAAAATTCACGCCTTGATGTGTGATTTCCGACATGTAGACATGCCATTTGCCCTACCCCAATTCCACAATGAACATCTAAGAGGGCATTCTCATGGCTTTCAAAACTATCTGCTATATCACTTAATTGTGGAACATGATATTTTGAGTATCGTTGAACAATTGAAGCACCGCACAAGGCTGCTTGCAGGACAGCTTCTTCCAAATCCAAATCAGACTCTTCTCTCCACTCAGCAAAAAAGGCATCGCCAGCAAATTTTAAGACATCTCCACCATGTGCTTCAACTTGCTTTATTAAAAGATCAAAGTAAGTATTGATTGCTTTTGAAAGCGATTCCACATTCAATAAAGTAGAAAGTCTTGTAAAACCGCTAATGTCGACTAGCAATAAGGCTGTCTCATAATATACATCTTCATTAGGCAGGGGCATAGGAAACTGCCCCGGGGTGTTTGGTTTGAACAGCTCAGTTAATGAGCGTCCAGAAGAGTGCGATGAGAATTGCGGTATAGAGGTTCGACTTCTACCTCCTCTTAAAGTTGCTGATTCCTTAGTAGATGAACTATGTTGACTTCCAGAATCTAGAAAAACGCCACTGTGACTATCTGTTGGTTTGGCACTCCAACTCAAGCGCTTATGACTTGAATTTTGTGGAGGATTGGATCCACTTTCGTCATCTTTCTCTGCATGCTGAACTATCAAAGCATTGTCTTCCAGTGTGCGCGCGACACAAATGGGCACGTGACAGCCAAGTCGTTCTAAAGACGAACGGATGGCTTTGACACGAGACTCCGCTGCCCTTTGCTGGTTGTCCTCATCGTGCAAATCTTCAAAATCCTCCACAATATCGGAATGGTCGTCCGAAGAATGGGAATATGCACTTGCACGTCGTACCATTGTGCATCGCGCTCCCAAGGAAGGCCGCTACAAGTACCGCTTCTGGATCTTCACTGACATTCAATATTTTGTCTTATGACTCTCTGCTCTGCCTTATATTGTTCACATGAGCGACCCAATCGGGAAGGAAAATTTTTTCTTGGGCAGTGCTTATTCTCGTTAGCTGGTAGTATGCTTACTGGTTATTCTCGTCACCTTTCTATGCGTCAGTAGCTACAATAATGTTATAATAATTATAATTATTACAGCCGGTATTTATTATCAGCAAACAATAGACTAGAACAAGTCCTACTGACTAGTAAAAGGAAATCTCCTTATGTACCTGCTGGTAAGTACTTGTACCAGTACCTGATAACCATGTCTCCCTGGTGCCAGGTACGTGCAGAGTGCAGACCACCGAAGTACTGTTCCTGGTATTTAGTAGAATTTATCTCTTTGTCCAATATACTGTAGCTACTACCGGAAGTCATATCTATTAGATGAACTGGAGTCGACTAGTATTCACCAATTACCATCTTATTATAAAATAATATTGTTATATGATATATAATAATATCGCATCATACTGTCAACAAAGTACCCGTACATTACCGGGTACATGGTACTTGGACCTACATATCGCACATTCCTGGTAATACAAGCTTTTTCACGTGATACCTGCATGTGCATTGTCCTCAGACACTCCTAGAATTTTAGAGTGTAAAAAAAAATTGGAGGTATTGATAGGACTAGCTAGAGGACTATTTTTGTGTGTACCAGGAATACTTAATATGGATAACTCCTGTTATCTTTTAAGGCATCATCCACGAATAAGGACATAATATTATACTTGTTAGAATTAAATAAACTACAAGTTACTTGTTATTTTCTGCCCCTAAAAAGTAATTACAATACACCAAAAATGGTGACATCCATACCATTGAACAACAATCTACATGCTTTGAAAAGGAATTGTGATAAACTAAGAAGTTCCAGGTACAGGGCAGTTTTACAAATTTTGGAAGTCATCAACGTGTATGACATGAGAAATGCTAGCAATGGCTCTGTTGGGGGTATTATTAATGCATCATGGAATGCAACCCTCCTAATGAAAACATAGACTGTATCAACTTCTTCTTCAAAAAAAAGAGGTGATGGTAGTGGTTTGACAGACATGGATGTTACCAATCATGGTGACTGTCGTCATCCTCATCGAAGTTGTGAACATGCATGATCACTGTTTCCTCTGTCTTCTTTTCTTTGTTTTGGACTTCCTTCTTTTGATCCTGCGATAACTCCTCTTTTTCTTCTGTTCCTTCTGCTGAGTGTTCTTGTCATTGTCTGGGGTCTTGTTTTCTTCCTTCTTGTGCTTGGTTGGGGTGTGGTGAAGGAAACCTTCATCATCCGTATAAATGTCCCTATTGAACAAAGGTTGAAGACACAGTAAGCAAAGAACCAATTAAGGGAACAACAAAGTTACATGAGGTATGTTCCCATCTGTACAATAAAAATGGGAACAAAAATGACATAAATTTCCAGTAAAAGTGTTGGACATGCCTTGTGAGTGCAAACACTGTAAAACAGAAAGGGATAAAGAAGGTAAATGGTCAAAAATTTACTTCTTTTTTAGTTTTCTAGTAAAAAATTGTGATGTTGGAATTTTGTTGTACTGTGACAAAGCACAACAAAACAATGACAAAATGATGATCAGCACATCATGATTGGGATGTCACATTATTTATGGATACCCCGTTGATCGCAAGCTACCACATATTCTATAGGATTAGTGATAATATGGTAGCTTGCAATCAACTGGGTATTCATAAACAAATGTGACATCCCAATCATGATGTGGCGATCATCATTTTATCATCATTTTTGTCATGCTTTGTTGCAGCAACAACAAAATCCCAATAGCACACTTTTTTACTAGAAGTTGTCATTATATAATTTGCATGGAAGATTGATATGATAAAGCTTGACCTCTAGAGAAGATGAGTGTGTTTCAGGCAATTCTCATAGAGCTTTGTATATTATTACAAACGATGCTTTATTTAAGAGATTTCCACATCAAAATGTCATTTATTACTGGATCAAACCCAATTGTTACATACGCTCATGATACAGATCTCTTGGTAGGCGGAATCTCATTTCACCCAAAAGGTAGACTCCTAGTCTGCCAGTACCTACTGAAAAGTAGTGCCAGCTTTGTTGGTACACTCTCTCCATGTAGTTTTATATGAATAACTATGAGTAGTGCACAAGTTTGTGGTTGCTACATTTTAGTTTTTTGACTTAATAAAACAAACTACATGTTACAGATCTGCTTTGGTAGTTCACTTTTGAGCCTAGTGCTAGCTACTTGTTCACTATAATGTGAAGCTCCACTTTTGAGTATTGTACTATGTTAACTTTCACTGTTTGGTCCAAAAAAGAGCACTACTATTTAGGTTTTTTGGGCTACAAGTCTACAACTTGTATGGCCACACAACCAGCAGATTTGCACAGGCGAGTGGGCATGTAAAATGTGAATTAAGGGGGGATGCTGGGTTTTTGTTTTCTTGCAGTTAATACCTTGTATGTCAAAGTTGTTCTCTTGCTTTGAATTTAAATGATCAGTCAAGGTTTGCTGCTGCTGCAAGATTTGTAAATCTTGTCGCGTTTGGCAACACACAAGTTGACATGCATAGCTACTGGTTATCTGCTAACTAGTCTAGAGGGGCAGATTTTTCTGTACCTTTTGTGTCAAATCACTTTCAAAGTAACAGAAAAGTTGTATAAATGTACATACGTCCATTTCTTGTTCAAGTAGTAGGCTTGGTCATTATTGGGTATGCCTGCCTAAGTAATGTTACTTTACTTATGAACCTCTGTAGGATTCTACACAAACATGTACCAAAGGAACCCAAAGAACTCTCACAATTTAAATTAAATTACTCAAAAACTAAGCAAACGAAGACATTTGTAACAAGAATAACACTAGATGCAATTAAAAATTAATCTACATTTCTATATCAGAATCGTCATCTACAAGATCAACAACTTGCATAACCTGATTATCATCAGGAATGTTTGTTGGTAATTTGATGTCATCTTCATCATCTATAGATGTGAGATCCATTATTGTTGCATCTTGGAAAATCTTCCCCCTGTGTGCCTCAACTAATTTGTTCCCACCCTCATCCTTTACAATCGACTGTAACACAATCTTAAATCTATGATGAACATTTTTAAATGCCTTTTCTGATAAATAACCAGTCCATGCATCTTCGATGCTAGTTGCTAAGGCATCAATGATGCACCCTTGTCACTGCTGCCTGGATGGACATCCAGACACCCAAGTCCAACATATTTGTCTCAGGCGGCCTTGGAACTTGCCATATAATGTCCACATTGTATTCTTGAAGTGCCTCCACATAGTCATCTTTCGCATTGTTTGTCCCATGTCCACCTGCTTTGTCCATCACTAAGTACAACTTTTCAGAATTAGGGATCCAGTGGTAAGTGTCTCTCATAGCTTGTCCAACTTTTGGCATCCACTCTAACATGAACTTTGAATCGCATGAACAATCCTCCTCTACTTTACACAAATCTCAATACAGGTAACGTTTGGTTGTGGAGAATGTGTACAAGGGTACCTGGTACCAGGTACTGCACTCGCTACAAGTACATGTGTACCTTTCGTGGCAAATAGGTTTGGAAGTACCAAGCCTACGATATCTTTATGTAAGTAGAAAT
>WKLE02001354.1:2197-17394 GCA_014885115.2 Asterionellopsis glacialis | reverse complement strand
ACTCATCTCAAGTGTACGTCTATTTCCTTATTAAAAATTCACAATTTGCGGTTTTTCCATTGTTCTGGAAAGATGTCGTCGCGGAATTCAATATGATGCCGGAATGCACCGGGAAGGTGTTGGTCGCTCTTGTAGAGGGACGTAAAAAATCGAATGGATGATCGGGGAAAATTCGTTAAGAAACGCGGAGTACCCTCTTCAAACCAATTTGCATGAGGATGTGACTTGGATTGAAAAATGCGGACCGTGTAGGTCGAACCTGAGTCGTCTTCTTTCCCAACAACAGAGCACGGCCAAAAATACCCAAAATCAGAATAATGGTTTAAGCGGAAGTCTCCACCATCAAGACTATAATGAGCAAGAATATCTTCATCGTCGAGGTCCTCCCAGTCAAAATCTTCTCCGTCCCCTATGTAATCTGCAGGTTCTTCGTCATCATCCCAGTACCAGCAAGCTGTAAAAGCATCTCCGTCCTCTGTCGGAGAATCTGCACGTAAATCCAGATTCACTTCTAGAGGGCCTTCCCGATCGTTTAGTAATCTAACAGACTCATGCTCATCAAAACCACCACCCTCAAGCGGTGCTTTCCAAGTTGACACGTGGTTGTCCCATGCCTCCTCCCACGCCATCCCATAATCAATGAATATCTAAAAAGCACCGAAGGGATTATTTTGTGAATTCAATATAGAAAGTCAGTACAACAACAATGTCAGACAAGACTGTGTACTTACCTCGTCTCCTTCCTTTATGTCGCGGGTTGCAACAATATCGAGCGATACGACTCTACCATCTCGTGCCTATAGAAATTTCGTGTCAAATATCATTAGTGTGATGTAGGTAAGAAGGAAATATCTACGGACAAAATTGTTCAAACTTCAGGATTACATACCTCTTCTAGATCTTCCAGACTTTTTTGAAGCCATTCTTCTGTCGTAGCGTCCCATTCTGTGGACCATCGATATTCTGCATTAGGACCGTCCCTTCCACACTCTTTCTTTCTATGACTACAGTGATTGACCAGAATAGCGTTGGTCATTGGACAAAGGACAAGTGATGACTCAGAGTGACCAAAGCAGTAATTGAGAAGGAGCTGCTTGTCGTCTGCCCCCCCTTCAGGCATCCTCAATACATCCCTATTTGTAATATGGAGCAGTGGGACTGGGACTATTGTTTCGCCACTAGATATTGACCGCTGAGCAAATGCCCCTTGCCCAGCCTGTTGTATTTGGCTAGGACCTGGAACTATATTATCAAGACAAATTCCGTTTGTCTTGAGCCAATCAAGACCCCGACGATTCAAGGACAATTCTTTTGCAACTGCATCACTAAGGTCTACCGGGTCGAGTGACTTTGCTCCCGACATTACCTTTACGAGATCAGAATATGTTTTAGGTAAAATGGAATGAAAGCGTTCAGAGAATACAGAAGCGACATTTTGGATATCATCTAAGCGAGCCTCGATTTCCTCTAAAATGGAAGGAACGATGCAGTCATGGGCAATATCGCGTAAAAGCAAAGACAGTTAGGAAGGATGAACACACTCACTAAATTAGATTCTCACAAAGAGATCTTCTCCCTGGATACGTACCTTTCACTTTTGAAGAGACGGGATCTTTTTGTTCTTCGAGCGCGTTCACCTGAACGAAGAGTTCCTCAAAGTTGGCAAGGATGTCTCCTGCCGTTTCATAATCACGCTTTCTCGGTACGTAACTAAATGATGGTTTGTTATCCAAAAATCCTTCACCATAATTTAAAAATAGTTCATCTCCAGCTTCCACAGTTCGAGTAACTCCAAAGTTTTTCCCTAAATAGTATGTTGATGCACCTGCTCCAGGATCCGATGCTCGATCTAGAATGGTATCATCATATGGAATTTCGGGCTGGTCAAAATATAAATTAAACAAGTACGGATGAAAGTTTGGAAGAGCTCCAAATCCAATTTGATAATCTACAACTTCTTTCCCCTCAAATCTCATTTGATCGACCATACCCATATTTTCTCCCCACCAAACAGACCCAAATAAAGCTAAATGTTGAGATGGTATAACAAACGGATCGGGAATAGGAATATTTGGGCCATCATTCTCAATAAATATTGAATTCTTTTCCAGAGTTTTTGCTGTAAAAATACCAAAGCCTGCACCAGGTATAGATGATGGAGCCATGTACAAGGTACACGTATTTTCTTCTTCTACAACTGGCGGACTTTGACAAGTTGTTTCATCCGAACTGTCTTGGCATTGACCAGGATTGACAGCTATCACATCTGTCGAAAGGAACAGAGAAGAAAGGAAATACCAAACTAGAATCTTTGCTGATAAACGTTGCATCATTGGAATATATATAACCAATGCTATACTTAATTTTCTTTTACACAAAAGACAAGGAAATAGCAATTGCCGGGTACAAAGAAGTTGAAATGCAGAGTTCAGTGTGTCTTCATCAGTCTTCGGATAGCATATCAAAAAATTGTTTTTCGCTCTTGGATGCCAAATGGGGAGAAAATAAAGAGTGATCTTTTGGCGATGAGTGCATTTCGAGATTTTTTAGAATCTTGCGCATCTGTCGGACGGATGTCTTCAAGACAATTAGGGATAAAAAAGTTACGCAAATACATGTCTGTTATACAAGGATCAATACTAAAAATCCATACAGTGATAAATAGTATTTAAAACATCTAATCAACACAATGAATATATCTTGTTTTGTTACATACGGTCCTCACTTCCGTGTGACTCATCTGTGAATAAATTGACTACAGGCAATATACGTTGATTTCCGTATATCGAGGTTTTCTGAAAAATTACCACGACTTAACGGCTCCTGTATGAAGATTTATGAATATTTGTATATAAATAAATGTAGTATTTAATAACTTATCTGAGAGGTTGATAGGATGCGGCATGCATTTTAGACATTTTGGAAAAAATATGAGCTGTTTGTATATATTACATTTATGTATAGCATAGGTTCCGCAAGAAATAAAGAGAACATCAACAACTTTCGGGATTCACCACAGTCTTGGAAGTCGACATCCGGTTTCTTGTGTGTTTTGTCCACCCAACCTTCAACCTGCAGCGGCTTAGATTGCTTGCCTGCGCCTCCCTCTTTTCTGTCGTTATGTCACCACAACCAAGAAAGGGAAGATCACGGGATATTCGACATCTGGCACTCCACCACACGTCCTCCTTCAAGTGAAACACAATTATCATTTTTCTGGGTTACTTTTCGTTAACCCATGAAACTAGGTCAATAGTTACTGTTTCAAATCACAGAATACAGCAGTGCACTATTTGTACTAAAACCGAAAGAGTTCAATAATCATGGAAGAAGAAGAAGTTTTTCCCGGAGAGGAACCTCCAGTCGATGAACTTCCAGTCGATGAACTTCCAGGTGAGGAATTCCCAGTCGAAGATTTTCCAGTAGAGGTGGGAAATATGCCTCCTCCTACTGTCACATCAGGAGCTGGTCACCCTCCAATGGCCATCCATGGCGACAATCACACGGAAGTTAGTAGTTTTACTGACGGGTTTGGTGGAGGAGCAGCACCACCGCAAACAGGACTACAACCTCCCGCAGGATCTGCGCTTTCGTATCGTACAGAGAACGATGAGGATGATGACGACGAAGAAGACGCATTATTAATGCCACCAATACCAGGAGGGGGTGAACCACCCATGCCCGAGTTTGACCATGACTTTGAGGGCACAAGTGAACTTTCCGGTGATGACGATTTTGCACCAACAGCTGAGGAAGAAGAGTTACTCAGAGAAATTGAGAACGAACAAAGAGAAGAAGCATCTGCAAGAGGTTCTGAGAGTCGTGCGGCACTCTTGGCAACGCCACTGTTAATGGCAGCTACAATGGCAGCGAGTGCAGCTGGAGACAGTCGACAACCACAATCAAGGTCTCAATCAAGGTCACAATCGCAATCAAGATCACGGGGATATCCTCCTGATCCGCCTTCTCGCAGCGATACAAGAAGTGGTACGGGTACATTCCGCAGTGACCCCCCGACTACGTTTAGTGAAGAAGAGGGTAGTAGATCATACTATACGCAAGATGATGATGATGATGATGAAAATGCAGAATTGCTCGGATTTGCAGCCCCACCTCCGACTCTGGATGATTTATCAAAAGAAAAAATGACCGAAGTACCATATCACGCCAATGGCGACGTTGAATCAGCAGAAGAGAAACGCAGCGTTGTGGAAATGGATTTTGTCGGTGGAGGACCAGTTGATTTGGACAAGGAGGACGACAACAATGACAAAATTAGCGAAGACGATGATGATTACACTTCAGACAAAGACTCGCAAGATGACGAGGAACAAAGGATGTCACAGGATTACATGGACGATGATCGGGGGTTTGACGTTGACCAGGATTTCGAGGATGATCAAGATTACGGAGACGATAGATACCGTGAGGACGATGATGACAATGATGGTTATGGGTATGGGTACAGCAAAAATCAGGATTACAATGCTGATCCAGAACAGTACGTTGATGAAAATTTTCCACAGAAATCACAAAACAAAAATATGCGAAAATGGGCATTCCGAGGGGGGTGGTTGTTAGTACTTGGGTTGGGAGCAGGTGCTGTTACTATACCACTGATTCGAAGAAATGATGATGTTGCACCCGCAACAGGGCCTTTTACTAGACCGCCCACAGTGAGCCCGTACCCAACCTTAGCACCTACTATAACAGCCGCACCAACACTGACACCTGAACCAACAATTACTCCAGAACCCACAATAGCCCCAACAGTCACACCAGAACCAACAATCGACTTTACGCTCGCTCCAACAAAAGCATCCACCAATAGGCCAACACGGGCGCCTTCCGTCCAACCGATTTCTACACCGACTCGAAATCCTACTAGGTTTCCCACCAGATCTCCTACATTGCGACCTACCTTCCCCGTACCGCCCACGCCTATTACCGAGGATGAAACAGAGCGGAGACGTGGTATTTCATCACTTGTAATTGAACTTTCTGGTCTGGGCCCATTTTTGGAACCAAACTCGCCTCAAAATTTGGCATACAACTGGTTGCTTGAAAATGACGAAAGAAAGTTGTCTGCTTCAGATGTACCCGACATCATACAACGATATGCGCTGGCTTCATTATATTTTGCAACCAATGGGGACAAGTGGACCACTTGTGGTCGAGGTGGCTCCATCTCATCATGTGAAAGTTTGGAACAACGCTTCCTTAGTGGTGCTTCAGAATGTGTCTGGTTTGGAGCTGGATGTGACGATGATGGGCACATTGATACATTGAATCTCCGTGAAAATGGTCTGGTCGGTACGTTAGTGCCCGAAATGGCAGAACTGAGCCGTTTGGAAACATTTGTATTAAGTCGAAATTCTCTTAGTTCGACCATCCCCACAGAAATTGGTCGCTTGAAACAACTACACTTTTTGCTATTAAACCGCAATTCGTTTACTGGTAAGATTCCTACCGAACTAGGAGATTTGAATCGACTGTGGTATCTTCATTTGGGAAACAATGTCTTGACTGGATCTTTACCAGGGGCGGTATTTGTTCCGACATTGCAACATGTAGATTTTGGTGACAATAGATTGATAGGTTCTTTGCCTGTTGACATGACTCTCATCTCGAAAGATCTTATAAATATCGATGTGAGTAAGAACCGATTTACAGGGTCTATCCCTGTTGGTCTTGGAAGCCTGACTGATTTGAGTTCTTTTACAGGGAACGAAAATAACTTTTCTGGACAACTTTCTGGTTCAGTCTTTAATGATCGGATGACAATATTTGACGTTAGTCAAAACAAGCTTAGTGGACTCATTCCCAATGGTCTTTTCAACAGTGGAAAATCGTTGACTCTACTGAACCTGGCAGCAAATGAATTCGGGGGCACTATATCAAGGAGAATTGGAGAGCTTGTCAATTTAGAGCAACTTGCATTTTGGTTCAATGATTTTGTTGGGACCATACCTACTACCCTAGGCTCGTTGACGAATCTAGAAGTTCTACATTTCGGGGAAACTGAACTTTTTGGAAATATGCCTTCAGAGATCTGCAACCTTCGAACAGACCAAAATGGAGTGTTGACAACTTTGTCAGCAGATTGTGGAGGTAGTCCTCCTGTTGTGGCTTGTGATTGCTGTACACAATGTTTTGAACCGAATTAAAACACAGTGGCAGTTTTTTGGCTATTTTAGGGGATGCTGGGAAAAATAATACCAACACAACCAGACCTGACCAATATTTTCAATGGAAATTTAAAAAATAAACAGCCTGCTGGCTTTACCTGATTCTTTTGTCCATTGGTAAGAATGGAAGTAAATTGTCAAGAGTTCAGCAAAAACAATGCAGATTCAGTCCTACCATGATCCTCTAGGAAGGGCCTAGAGTCGTAGCGGACAGGGAGAGAGTGTCACAAATTCTCAAAAAATATACAGTACTGCACCTGGATAGGACTACATATGCTTGAAGGAAGTCCCTGGGCATGATCCAGAGAGAATACTTCAATACCGAAATAGTCCCACCGGACAGTACAGGTGGTGCTTCATCTTCTTCATATGTAGTGTAAGAAAAAGCTAAGCAAGATGTGCCTGCATTTGCATGAAAATTAGCTATTACAAAATGAAGTTCTAACAAGACTCTAATTAATTAGGCTGAAATAAGGATTCTTTGGACTTTCTGTTAATGAATGAAACGAGTCCAAGGGCATCTTAAATCGCCCTTGTCTCTCGGCCATTGTTGTCCTTATCTCTGGTTTGAAATTAAAAATACTTCATTAAAATGAATTTCGAATTCCAATGCTCCTTGCAGCACCGAGCACCTACTGGGTCCCTGTGCATCAACCGAATAGAGTTACTTTTTGTTTTAGTGGAATGTATCAATAATTCGTACATTGCAATAAACAAGGTCTTCCGTCAATCTGTGGTCAATTGTCAGGACTAAATTCCGCTCTATCTCTCTAGAGAGAATGAAGACATTCATTGGAAACTTGGCCATCATTCATAACCTGTAGTTGTACGTTCGGATATATTGCTAGTAATGTATCTGCTTTAGAGTCTTGCTTCCTTTTCCAAGTAGTTATTGTGGTATTCTTCCGCTTGGTAAAATTTAGTTGGAGGTTGCACATCTGTGTAGATTGGATTTTGAAGTAGAACTTTCGACAAACTTTCATACCTTGAAAGGACATCTTCTTTTTGATCGTCATCTAAATATCCGTGTCTGGAACCTAACTTCATTTGGTCTATTTTGGCCAAGGCAGTTTCCTTTTGATGCTGTGACATGTACCATATCGCCGAACGATATTGAGTCTTGCGTTTGTAAGTAGGTGAATGCATCTCAGACCAGTGGTCCAAGATTTCTTTAAAGGTTACAACTGAGGGCTCAAATTCAATAAAGATTGCTTCTGTATGGTCTTTCATGCACTCGTAGTTCGGGTTAGATTCCATACCACCTGTATAGCCAACAATACAACGGACGACGCCTCCAACTTGCTGGAAGTATTGTTGAGGCGACCAAAATCACCCTAATGCTAGGATTGCAATCTCATTGTTTTTAGAGACATTGGGAGTCAAAGGAAGTTCCGGACAAATCGGTCCCATGTCAAGAGCATCAGAGAGCTGTTGCACAGCAATGATGATGATGATGTTGCGACCACAGGGAAAATAAGATGTTGTCACAATGTTGTAATGTACTCGTACAATTGACAATACAAGTGACTGACTGACAGACTGATGTTTCGTTTCCCCCGGCCGGAAAACTTATATTTTGAAGACCCCAGAAGAACTGTAAAAATTTCCGTTGCAAGATACACCATATTATATTATTAGATCGCCGTATTAGCTAATACCTTTTAAAATTGAAAGTAGATCTGGGATCCTATTGGTCCCGTACAGTAGGACTACAGTATTTACAGCACTGGCAAATGACAATTTTCAGTGAAAAGGATCAATCCCGTAGCGGGTCTCTACAGAAAAAGATACTATTCGATTGATGATATACATTGATTAATGTAAGATATATCGATGTTAACATTCTACAATTTGAATAAAAAACATTAAATACTTATGTGCTTCAAATGATACAGATCCTAGACAGTCGTTGAGTTCTGTCATGAAGTAGATTTCAACGCTATCCACCGCACTGATATTTCCCAATGCAGCCAATACTACATTATTCGTAACTGAATACTTGTTATTCACAAACCTATCGCTCATTTTTACAGTTTTTTGAGAATAATAAATCCTTCTCGGCTTCGTTTTTTTTCCTACTCTAGCTAGAGAGGACCTATAAGGCTTGACTTAGTACTACAACGGTTGGATTTTGAGGGAAAAAATACTCTGGTTCACCAACCTACTGCATCAATTTATTGTTGTGAGAGTTGTAAGTTGTGAAGTGTTTGGTATTAGGACCATATCCGATATTCGCAATCAAATTCAAGGCTTGGATCTCATTTCTAACCTGAGTTTGTGTATTTGTCGTTTTGTTATCCTTCTCAGAACAAAAGGAAGATGAAGTTTTCGGCTGTCACCTTTTTTGCGGTTGCCGCCAGCGTCGGTACTGCTGCTGCTTCTAAGAGAGCCAAAACCTCGAAGATCGACACCAGCAACTTTGCTGCTGATTCCGAGGCTGCTCGTAAGCTCATTTCAAAATCCCATCGTAGGGATGAGGATATGTACTTTAATGCAAATTATATCTCCAGACATTCTGTTGTTTACAAAGGATGCCAGAACCTCACTTCTTGGGGCGACGAAGGAATGTACAGCCAAATTGTTGTAACTTTTGATCTTTGCCCCACCAAGTACTGTTCCGAGGGATCCTGTGGAGTATCAGTCACCGGTTCTTATGCGGTTGATCTCGACACCTTCCTCGAGTCTTATCTTGAGTCGAAGATGGAAGAAAGGGAGTACAGGTGCGAAGTCATGAAAGATGAATGCGGTTGTGATGGAGATGCCGATGATTGCATGTACTACTGCTGGAAAAATTATGATGATGGCATTACTTGGTCTGACTGTTACGAAGAAGAAAACGAAGAAGAGCGATATGGAGTGTGTGATAGGCTTGAAATCCGAGATGACGAAGAGGAAGGCAGACGTCTTGAAAACAACAATGGTGAATATGAGTATTACATGGGACCTGTTTGCTCATCGGATGGTGAAATTCATTTGTCTTTGTATTGGGACGAATATTGCACAAACGAGGTATCAAATGCTGCTAATGTTTACTACAAACTTGCCGGAGCCAGTATGCCTTATACCGATGAATCTCTCATTACCAACGCAGAGTGCACCTCGTGCAAAGAACCTGGCGACGCAGACGAACAAATGGATGACGATAGAGCAGACGCGGACGATGTCACCCGAATGTGCGAAGAGGTCTACACCCGTGCTATCAAGTGTGAGGATTATGGAAAATACCCTAACAGGGACGGATGCAGCTACCTCTCGAATTTGAACAGAAACCTCATGGTGAGTTCCACCGTTGAGAAAATTTCTCACAAAACTTCATTCTTTTTGGGTGGTCTAGTAGTTGCTGCCATCGGAGCTGCTGCTTTTTTCATGAAGAGAAAGTAAGCATTGCATTAGATAGTTTTACAGCGTGGTTATTGGTAGACATTGATTTGATGTCGGCCAGATATCAATTGCTTACTTTCCACAGACGGGACTAGCCTTATTTATTCAATTTAACTTTAATTGTAAATGTATAGTGGTTTTACATAAAGAAAGATGCTAGTTTCCCTACTTCGTATCGTCTTGCGTTCTTCGACAGTCACTCAACTGGACAGGTGTGTGTATTTTTGAATGCAGAACTATGAGTAGACCTGCCACAGTGAAAGTATTGGTTCGTGGTTATCAGGAAGGAACTCAAACTACCAGTAGTCCGCAGACTAGGTCGTGCATAAAAAGGCTCTTTTTTTCAATACTCTTCATGATTCCCGATCAAAAGAGTACTTTTGAATTTTACATGTTGGAATAAAAGATCGAATTACAAAAGATAAGGTCTGTATTTTTTTAATGAGAAAATATAAAAAGATATCAATAGAGGTATAATAATGTTTTGAAATCTCAAATCAAAGCGTAGAGCATTGCTCAAGATGCTAACTCTTCCTTGACAATTTTTTGTGCTAGATTTCCGTCAATGTCTGCTCTGTGCGCTTTCATAAGTGCCCCCATGACTTTACCCATATTGTCTGCTCCAGCTTCCTCGATAGCTTCCTTCACCCAAATACGTGTCTGATCTTCGTCTGCAAGAGTCGGGAGCCATCGTTCGATAACAGCAAGTTCTCCCCTTTCAGCCTCGGCTCGGTCCTCTGCACCATTCTTAGTGAACATATCAATAGATTCTTTTCTCATTTTGGCAAGTTTACGAAGAACTGCCTGGGCCTAAAGAAACGATGCGTAACAGAAAACAAAACAAAGTTGTCAATACCGAAGAAAGAAATCATCGCATGGTTATTCTACATCCTGAATCTCACTCTTTAAATCTTTAAACTGATGTGATGCATAGAAATATAAAGCCACAAAACTTACTTGTTCGTCTGAAAGTACATCTGTCTTTTCTTCAATGGCAGCATTTGCAAACGCTGCACGAATTAGACGAACAGTGTTTAAAGCAACTTTGTCCTTCGCTTTCATGGCAACCTTCATTTCAGCTGTAACTTCGTCGACAATTGCCTGGTTTTTATTGATTTATGTCAACATATGAAAAAGGTGATGGCCGTTAGACAGCAGCAATTGAAAAAAATAAGAGAGAAGACTCGCAAAATCAAATTCACAACTCTTTTCCTATGTATCCAATCAAACATGGAAAAGGTCTTACCGAAAGTGCGGTTGTTGTTGACGCCAATTGCTTTGCCTTTTGCAAAGAAATGGTCGAGAACGCATTCGTTCCGATAGAACAAGTAAAGAGGACCAGCGCAAGTGCTGTCGTGAGATGTTTCATGAAAATTGTCATGCTGATGGTGATAGAATACTTGATGATAACCTAGAGTAAGAGTCGTTTCTCTAGAAATGTTGATGTTAACTTTGAAGAGCTGTGTGGGGGGTGCTTGATGCGATCTTTTTGTTCTTTCGATACACGATCAGATACACTAACACGGAAGGTCGGGGAGATGTCGGCTGTCGTCAGTGTGGGGGTGCCTGTTGGCTGGTCTCCGTCATGCGCGTTGTGCACACACAACAAACCCAGGTTTTTCAGAGAGAGTTTTTGCAAGCTGCTTTCAAGACACGCCATAACTTGAGGCGCGCTGCGACAGACAGTTGCTGCAACACAGTTGCGACTTGCGACTCGGTCTTGAAGTCTTTTGAGACACACTAAGTTTATGAGGTCCTACATACCGTTACCAGGTATTTACCTGTACATAAGAACTGCTGTAGCTCCTAGTATTGTTGAACTGACTGAGACTGCATTTCGATACCTATTCAATTCTGTAACTGTCTGTCTGCACGTCGTAAACACATTCGCGATGTAAAGCCGATGATAGAAGCACTGTAGATTGTAGATGATGCTCTCATGAAAGATCTTTTTTAGGTAGGAGCACCAGCTGATATTTGAAGAAACCTCACATCCTCATCATAATTGTTTAGCCTGCAAGAAAAATTCAGTCTCATTACCTTCCTCCTTTTCATTCTTGTTCTTCCTCCCTCTCATCATTTCCACTCCATCATCACCACTGAAATCAATCACTCTCTCTGGCGGTGGCTGTGATGTATAAATTTGCATCCCAAGAACAACCATCAATATTGATATTACCATTTTAAACGTGATTGGGGTACCAAAACATAGTCGACTTAACAGTGGTAATGAAACAACAACCAAAGCCACAGCGACTGATTTACGTATTGAATCAAACACCTTTAGGAAACGGCTGGTAACAATCCCCGCAATAGACATGATTATTGCCGTGGCAAGGATGGATGGTTGAGAAAATAAAACTCTGAGACTTGCAGGTGAAAGTGCTTGCTTTATGGACGTGTCGTCGTTCTGTTCTGATATCCCCATTAACATTCCTAGTGTCAGAAATAGCATGCCATTACTGTAAAGGCATAAATTTTGTAGATTGATGCATATTAATGATTTGTCCTTTAGGAGCTTTTCATTGAATACTCCAGCAATAGTTGTAATGAATATATGAATTGCAATAAGGCCAAAGTTGGACAGCCTTGGATGAGGGATGATTGTAGGAGTAGCGGCAGATTGGTTGCTGTTGCTGTTATCTTGAGTAGTATCTCCGCCACCGTGATCAAGATTGTCATTCGTTGTTGTACCGGTAATAGAAGACATCCATGGTAACTCCAAGCTATCCAAAGCCTTAAAAGCACACCCCACGGTAATAATCACCAACGCCAGCCAATGCCATTTATTGAGCATCCGTCTAAAAAAACACTGATGTACAATAGCCGTAACGACAATTTTCATTTCCCCCAACAAATGCAATGTTGCTGGATCGAATGATCGTAGATTGATGTAGGTTAGTACATCTCCTAATGCATATAGTCCAGCGGGTATTAGATACCATACCATCATCGTTCGTGCATGTTGTTTGACATTTTCATAAAGGACCATTGGGCCGCCATCTTGTAGGAAGAAAAGGACAAGTGAGAGTATGATTTTAAGAACCTCCTGTGACCAAACGACGGTTGTTGAATCGAACGTTACTTTGTGGATGGAGTTGTATTGGGTAAGCATACCATAAACTACCCAAAGGATCATGAAGATTATAAATATGATTATTGATCCATGTTGTTGTTGCTGTTCTTTCATATATATGGAAGGTATCCCATGGAGTCTACTCCTTAAATCACATGTTTGAGGATGGAACATTTTCCCTTTCCGACTTTGCGTAGGATATTCTTTATGAAATTTTTGGTCCTCCTATTCAACAATATGCAGAGCTCTCTTATCCACTGGTGAATGTGCTTCTACGTCATTAATAGCATGGTGAAGCCTTCGGAAAATAATTGATGTATTGCGGTCGTTGCAGCCGGTGTTGTACATCGTAAGATGCGGGTGCGGTGCGTCCAAGAACAATGCCGATACATGACAGAAAAGTTGAGCAACCGTAGCGGTAGTACCGTACGAGTACAGGTACATGATGATGCTACGATCATCTGAATGTGTCAATACCCAGGTACAGATACTTTAGGATGCCAGCCTGGTACCGGTACCTGTAGAGGTTGTTAGCAAGTAATTTCCGACAGTACCACGTGGTCTCTGTACCGGTACTCACGTAGGTTCTATCTTCGTACTGGTACATACACATCCAAGAATCAGGGAAGACACACATACAGTACCAGAGGTATGGTACATACAATACGTAAGGAAATAGTTAGTTTTAAGTACCTGGTACCTCTGGGTACCCTCGGGTACGAGCTCGACAGGTACCTGGTATCTGGTACAGCGTACCTGGTACCGGATACAAGGTACCCGGGGTACCTGCTGGTATCTATCTGCGAGAGATACCTACTACAGGTAGCTCGTACTGACTACACACCAGCGCTGCATGTATGTACAGATAGTACTCAATAATTAGGAATACTGTATTCTGTAAGATAAAAAGTGATCGTTCTTTCTAAATTAATTACCGGTACGTCCTTCTTGGGGTTCTTCGATGATCTCGTTGTCTACGAGAGGAACTCCTACAGAGATGCGTGGCCGTTTAGTAAGGTAAGTAAGGTCGCCTGCTGACCACGTAGATCCAATACGCACATTGAACGGAAGTTTTGGATTGAATCCCACGAAAGATTTTTGAGCCATCCATCTCGTTACCGACCGTACCTGGTACAAAACAACTGACGGTCTATGCGCCCCTCACACACACTACTAACAAACTAACTAAATACCCAGCTAGGTCCTACTGTAGCAGGACTTCACACATTCAACGATATCGTACGTGTGTATCCCCCGACTTACTTTCTCTCACGCTCTGTCACACTACGGCTAGCTGAGGCCATAGCTTTATTCTTGTCTGTTGGCTTTGGTCTTGGTATTCTTGGGCAATCAAGACTCATCCTTTCGATTGTCTTTTTTGTTTTCACTACGAATTGTTGTCAATTGGAAAAATAAAAACAAGACATGTTCGGATTGGAAAGCATAGCTCTTGCAGCAGAGCATCTGGAAAAACAGGCAAGGAAAGCTAAGCAAGTTTCTGTTTCCACAGTAGCAACGGTCCCGGATGATTCTTCTTCCACCATGGGCAACAACGGACCGCCTCCTCCACCTCCGAAAATGATACCTTTTGGAACTCTGTCAGAATGTGATCATAATGTCACTACGAACAAGAATGCACCAAGAACAGTTTCATTAGAATCCATTGATGAACAGGAGTTGCAACAAGAGGAGGTAGAAACAAAAAAAGAGACGACTACTATGAAAGTTCCAGATCCACCGTCGCCTACGGATGTGATTGAAAAAGTCCTCGAGAACGATGTGCTGTGTGGACGTGGAGGTGAAACCAACCATCACCCTGGCAATGTTCGTTACCGTAACCTTGTAAAGGAACAACAAATCCTTTACCTCAAGGCAAAGAGACGAGACAAACCTCGTATCGCACGACACATTGTCGAAACGGTACGTATCCGAGGAGGTCGTTTCTTGAAGAAGCATACCGAAAGCGGTACATGGAGAGATGTCGGAAACAACAAGGCAAGAGAAAAGACCTCTCAAGCATTGCGAGAAGGAGCTCCTGACCTCCGAGTGTGTAAGAGTAATCCGAACAACGCCGAGAAAAAGCAGTCAAGTAAAAAAGCCAACAAGAAAAGAGATATCGACACAGCAACAAGCAGTGCTGATACGGCAATTACTACTACTACAAGTGCAACAAAATCTACGTCTGCGGTTGTATCTCCTACACCATCCTCCACAAACTCTAGCCTTCCTTCCGTGAATCCACAAACATCAAACATCTCTCTTCCAGTCATCGTTTCTGCCGACGATGGATCTTCGGATAGCGCATCATGCTATTCCTCACAAGATGATACTGAAATTAGTCACCGTGGTCCGAGGCTGAAGCGATTGAAGGCACGTTTAAGTATTACATCGTCCACAGTATCAGAAGAAAGCAAACTGTAGACTAGTGGGACTGCCCCAACAGATCTCTGACTTTAGAGTGGCTGATTGGTGCTTACGTGTATAGCTGACATTTGTTTGTGAATTTAGATATTTTCGGATTGCCTCGGATAGAAGATGAGATGATGCAACGA
>WKLE02001351.1:0-30711 GCA_014885115.2 Asterionellopsis glacialis | reverse complement strand
TTCTTGGGTGGGTTTGACACACAATCAGCATTCATATTAGAGGGAAAGGAAGAAGAGGAGGACAAGCATGGAGTTACAGAAGGAGCACCATTGGTAATGGTCTCCTGATAGGAAACACTAATCCTGAGTTTCCTGGAAATGGGCTTTCTTCTACGATTAAAGCCACCAAACATACATTGGTATCGTTGACCCCAATTGTGGATTGGAAGGTGTGCACGATGGTGGTTGGTACCATCGGTTAAAGCACTTCTGTAATCATTGCAGTGCAAACAGGTTGGCAGTTCCATGTCAGGATGAACAAAAATGGGCAACATTGTCTAGTTGCACCGTGTCGGAGGGAAGGCACTTCTGGTTGGACAGGAGAAAAGGAGAATGTTGTGATTTTTAATTTTGTCCAACTGTACTAGGGGTACACAGCGTTATAGGCCAAAAACTCCCTATCAAAACAGAATAAAATACAATGCTAAAAATGAAAACAACTGTTGCAGAGGGTTCAATCCGACAACAGACGGGGGTGGTGGTCATGTTCATCAACCTGTGCAACAGTGGTTCGTCATCGTCGAGGACCCAAAAACGCAAAATTTGCAACTTTTGACGCTAAAACGGTTTTATTTAATGGGTGACGTCACGCTTGGGAAAATATTTTTGCAGGGAATGCCCGGATGTGTCTATGTTCACCAACCAAACAGTAAAAACAGCATCTTGATGCCATGATCCTACAGTAGGACATCTAGATACAGCTCTACAGGTACAGTACTAGAGGTACCTGTACCAGGTAGGTCCTATACGAGTCAGGACTCGAGGAATATATACCTGGTACCCAATACGAGCAAAGGTTCTAATTAGTTTTAGGACTAGAGTAGGAACAAGCAGGAACAAGCAGGAACAAGCTCGAAAGCTTCTAATCTCACGAGCGACAAATTACAGTAGTCTACCACGAGAGCAAAGTCGTCCTCTGGCAAGTACAATGAAATTCCAGCAGAGGATATCTTTACCGTACCGCCCCTCAGTGTACCGAACGATGTCGGAGAAACACCTACTTATGGCTATAGCCTCTTTCTTGGATGTACTTTCTGAACATTATAAATTCACAATGAACTTCCGCGGGTATTAATTTTATTGTTACTCCGTTGTACCAGGTAATAATAGATATATATTATTAATAAAACACTGCTATCATTGAATCTCTAGTCCTACACAGGTATGCCACCTGGCTCAGTTCGTTCATGTTGACCATAAAATCAAGTTTGCATTAACAATAGAGAGACCAGTACGGGAGGATGCAAACTTTGGATTGGTCTTTTCTGGACAATGGCGTTCTTTATGATCGTACAGAGGAGCAAAACAAACTAATTGAAGCTTTTGACAGAAGAATCTCAGGTGAAAGCAGTGGCGAGTTTATCCTCCTTTCGGGGAAGAGTGGGACTGGAAAGACGGCACTTGCTGGAACATTGCAAGCGCATGTGTCAGGCAAGGGAGGGTTTTTCGCCTCCGGGAAGTTTGATCAACTTCAGCAATCAGAGCCATATTCAGGTAAGGTAAAAAAAATGATTTTCTCTTTCTATCGATCCGCACTGTCTGCTGTTCAATCTAATTGCCAGGTCCTC
The DNA here is from genome assembly GCA_014885115.2 of Asterionellopsis glacialis. Lineage (NCBI taxonomy): Eukaryota > Bacillariophyta > Plagiogrammaphyceae > Rhaphoneidales > Asterionellopsidaceae > Asterionellopsis > Asterionellopsis glacialis. The sequence continues at coordinate 29,104 of WKLE02001351.1, read as the reverse complement.
ATACTTGTTTGTATTTCTTCGAATAGCCCTTGTATCAGCTTTTACAGAGTTTGTAACAATCATCATCAACCACGAAGATCAAAGTCATGTCAAGCAATACAAAAAATCTATTCTCACATCACTTCACAGAGACCTTCATCTCTTGATTGACATGATTCCAGCGCTAGAGCAAATTGTTGGTTCAAATCATGCATCCTCGTCTACAAGAGGTGTGGAAGCTACGCAAAGGCTCAGAATGGCCACCCGAAATCTAGTACGAGCTGTGTGTTCGCCAGAAAAGCCTTTGGTTTTGTTTTTGGATGATTTGCAGTGGGCAGACTCGAGTTCTTTAGATATTTTGCATGTTTTGGCTTCCGACAAAGCATGCAAGGGTCTCATTCTAATCGGAGCTTGTCGGTATGAGGAAGTGGAGCTAGATGATGACCTTGCCGACTTTCTACGCAACCTGGAGGATACACGACAAGCTGTCATTACAATCATCGAACTTCATAATCTGCCACTGTGGGCAGTGAACGATCTTGTTTCTGGAGTGCTGCGAATTTCACGGGAGAAAGCCAAGCCGTTGACAAAAGCAATTTTCAAAAAGACCCATGGTAACATTCTGTTTGTATTGAAATGTTTAGAGTCACTTTTTGATGAAGGTATCTTGGTTCCTGATGAAAATAACGGACAATGGCATTGGGATTCCAGGTATCTGCGTGTGTGGGGAAATGGTGCAAACAATGTTGTAGACTTGGTAACGCAAAAAATTCAACAATTAAGCCCTGAAGTACAAACGGTTTTGACGACTGCTGCATGTTTTGGAATAGAAATCGACGAATATGTTCTTACAGAAATTACACCAGAGAAAGACGTGTCGAGACTCCTTGATCAAGCTTCCGCAAGCGGATTAGTTGTAGATCAAGCAAGTGGTTACTACAAGTTTGTACATGACAGGGTCCAGCAAGCTGCTTATAATTTGATTCCTGAAGGTAAACGGGCCGAGTTTCACCTAGATCTTGGGCAAAAGTTGCAAAAGTACTTGTCGGAAGAAGACCAAGACATGCATCTTTTTCTTATCATTGACCAGATGAGTCGAGGAAGTAGTCTTCTTCAAGATCAAGATGAAAAAGATAAGTTAGCATTACTTTGCCTTCGAGCTGGTGACAAAGCCACCCGCTGTTCCGACTTTAAAAGAGCCTCCAATTATATTGAATACGGAATCGACCTGTTGAGTGTGCGAAGATGGCGTGATCAGTACTATTTGTCGCTTGACTTGTACAATGCTATTGCAGAGGCTAAGTATTGTACAGGGGAGTATGATGAGATGGACAAATATATCTCCGACATCTTATTGAATACAAGATCAAATCGGGACAAGATACGGGCACATTCTACGATGATGTTCGCTCTTTCGGCGCGCCATAGGTTTTCAGAGGCAATTCAAGTAGGATTTGATGTTTTGGAGAAGCTCGGTGAAAAGTTTCCATCCAAAGTAAGCCCATTTCGTATCGTTGCTGATATATTGAAGACTAACTGGATGCTCCGAAACAAGAAAGATGAAGATATATTGAATTTACCAGATATGTGCGAGCCAGACAAGATTGATGCCATGAGTATACTAAATCTTTTGGCAACAAGCATTTTTAGGACAAGAAGAGAAATGTTCCCTTTTTATGCTTGTCGAATGATACAATTGACGGTGAGTAAAGTTATTGGAAGGGAGTGTTCCTTGTAATATTCAAACTTATTGTCCCTTCTCAACACACATTGCTACAATATGCTCGGTTCCACCCTAGATGCGATATGGAAAGTGCGCAGTATCTGCATTTGGTTTTCAACAGTTTGGTTATCTCCTGAGATCAATTGGAAAACATGAAGCATGCCGCCGATATACAGAGCTTGGATTGGAAATTTTGGATCAATACAAAATTCAAGAATGGACTCCAAGAGTGTTCACTATGGCTTACGGGATTAATTTGTATTATATGAAGCCTTTGCATACACTTCTCGATCCATTGCTCTATGCACACCAGGTTGGATTAGAAACTGGTGACTACGAATTTTCAACGTGTGCTGCAAATATGGCATCGTCGACGCTTTTCTTTCTTGGAAAGCCTTTGGTGGAACTTGAAAAAATTGTATCGCCCTTTTTGGAGCTGATGAAAGAATATAAACAGGACCAGTACCTGAAAATGACGATGCCAATACTACAAACGATTCACAATCTTAAAGGACATTCAAAGGACCCTTTGGTCCTGACTGGCACCATAATGGATCAAGAGGAGTTGATAAAGACGGCTACTGAAAGCAAGGATCTGTCACTTACGCTAATCGTGGCGTTTTATAGACTTTATCTTGCCTATACATTTCATGACTATGAGCTTGCTGTAAGAATGGAAAAAGAGAGTAGTTCTGTTGTCATTATTTTGAATATACAACAATGTTTCTATGGAGGCTTGGCACATACTGCGATGGCACGGAGCCAAAAACAAGATTGTCGGGCTCATCTTCGGGCTGCAACGAAAGCAACCAAGAAATTGAAGAAATTATCTAAGCTTCTTCCCACGAATGCCCTGAACAAGGTATTCTTATTGGAAGCAGAGACAAGCTTTGTAAAAGGTGATCTCGACTCGGCCATTCCTTTGTACCAGCGGTCGATTGCACTTTCAAACGAAGCAGGTTTCGTGCACGAAGAAGCCCTTGCAAACGAGAGAGCAGGAATAGCACTAGGTGAAAGTGGCGCCCGCTTTCTAAAGCAAGCTGTAAAACTGTATGGCGATTGGGGTGCACATGCAAAGGTAGATCAAATGAAAAAGAAGTTCTCGCTTCTTACCATTGGAGCAACTAATACCGATACTCCTTCGCCGTGAAGGAAAAGATCACTGTAGTTTACTTTGCTTCAGTACATATTTTTATAAAGTTGCTAATTTGAATACTGTAATACTTTCCAATACAACTAAGCTGTGTTTGTGTATCCTACAGACGCGAAATTGGCCTTTAATATTTTCTTGGTGTTCAATTGTTTTGTACGCCAATAGTAGTCCTTTCATATCATTACTCGTATATGATACTATAGTTTGGATCTTCTTAAAGGAATAGATGAAGTTCTTTGTTATTATTACATGAAAGAGGTTGGCAACACCAAGTCAAAAACAATTCCTTCGAAAAATATGTCGGGAAGAGCGTTCCATCATGCTGGTGTTGTCGTACCAAGTAACTTGAGTCCACTTTGAATGTCGTTTTTATGTACATAAAAAAAGATTCCACATATTGCTTGTTGCCAAGTCGATGAATGAGAGAGCTACTGAACGGGCAATACAGTTGGTATCTTCCACACTTATAGAGACTCTCTTTGTAGTCGCACATGTAGAGATTTCCTTAAAAATTATTTCTTATTGCTTAGTGGATATTATCTTGTTGGTAGTATACCAAATCACCCATTCAAGAGCTTTACGTGCAGGCCAATTCAATGGTCGATGTCCTACATTGTAATTGATGGAATGTATATCAGTTGCACTCGATTGTAAATATCGTAACATGTATGTTCCTGAAAGTAATCCTGTACGATCAATACCTCTCATACAATGAATATATACAATTGCATCATGATTGTCTTGAAGAAGCCATTGTAATTCCTGGGCTACTTCCCATGTACCATCAGATGGGTCAAACAATGTCCATATCAGTTGCTTAAAAACATGTGGAAATAAAGGAAACGGTGGTGGTAATACCCAACTTCCAACTATTGCACGATGGAGTACACTTACTTGGACCTCATGCTGCACAGTTTGCTGCGGTAAGTCATTGTTATTTTTATTTTTACCACGAGCCTCAAAGGTTTGTCGAGTATTCTTTGTTTGACCATTCGTATCCCAATCATCACTATTCTTAACATCATTACGAAAAGATAATTCTTTCTGTAAAACTGAATTTTCATCAGATGCTTTTTTAGATAACAAGCTAACAACAATCAATTTTTTAATAGAAGATGAACTTGATACTTCAGGTGATGGATCATCATCGTACTCTTTCAATACTTGTTGGTCTTCTTGCTGCTGCTTTTTCAGATATCCTTGAATAGAATTAATTACCAAAGTTGGATCAAATCTCCCGTGACGATCTAATGGTGCATTACCACGAAATAAATAGGATGATGTCACATTGTTGTAATCTATCAAACGTAACCTTTGATAATCAAAAGATGCAGCAATTTGAACTCCTTCAAATAGTGTAGATGCAATAATTGCAATGATCAGAACCGATAGTATATTATTTTTTTGCTGTCGTTGTGTCAGCATGATGTATTTTATATGTTCTATGGGATGTTGTCCGTTCGATGCTTTTATTTTTTCTCTGGTTAAATAGGGCGACTAAGAAACTAAGTTTTCTAGCTTTCTTTTGTAAAGGAAAACGGGGAACCCTCATCTCTTATTGTGATCGTTGGTTGATAGTTGTGTCCTGGTTTGACAGAAAATGAAAGACATCGTTCTTCCACGTTGCAAAGCAAAATAAGAAATTCGGGAAAAAATCCGCCACAGGGCTGATGAGAACACCTTTGAACCTCCTTCCCTATGAGCTTTGGTACGTACATGAGCGTACCTCTGGTACAATCTGTACTGTATGTCTTGTTATGTTCTACTTGCTTCGTAGAAAGTATTTCAGATATTCAATTACATCACTATGACGTCATTTGACATCAGATTTTAAGATCCTACTCATACACTCAAAAGTATCGCGAAAACTGCTGAAGTATACCCGTTCTTTTCTGTATCGAACTTCAGATTCACGCACCCAACCTCATTCAGCCGACGAGAATTACCTTCGAACCTATCGCTTACAATAATAGACTTCAAATTTGATTGTAAATATAAGAACCAAAACCACCTCAGTGCAGGATTCCCTTTCATTTGTGAATATGGAAATTGTAGCAAGGGCTGTTGCATCCAAAACATTATTTCGAACTTTCACGAAGACACGTCAAATTTTTCTAAATCCGAGTTCGCATCGTCGATTGGGAGGTGGGCACTTTTTCTTCCCGCAAGTCTCATCTTTTACCACTACTACGACCATGAGTGGTAGTCAGCAGACTCAACCGCGAGTATACATTACACGAAAAATATTTGATGAAGCTGTAGAATTTCTTCAATCAGAAAGTGGTGCACACGTAGATGTATATCCAGGTGAAGATGATGCCATTCCCCGAGACGTGCTTAAACAAAAACTTGCAGAGGGCAATTATGATGCACTTATTCCAATGTTAACTGATAAAATTGATCGTGAGATTTTGGATATTGCAGGTGATAAGTTGAAAATTGTAAGCAACTTTGCTGTAAGTAGATAGTAGTCACATATTTTGCGCGGACAAAGAATGAATATCTCGACACTGAAACCATGATAATATGCCTTTGGTGGCTGGTGATGGCTTTGTGTTGAATCATATCATTTGCACATGTATTGACTTATCATAACAATCTATTATTGAAACTCTGTTTTCTATCATGCAGGTTGGGTACAATAATATTTCTGTACCAGATGCTACAGAAAAGGGAGTCATGGTGACTAACACCCCAGATGTTTTGGTAAGCTTGTGAATGCGTAGATGATTATTTAGATATTTTGTCCCTTGCCCTAACTATTTTTTTCTCGTATGTATGGTATCGTATTATTTGATAGAATGATAGTACAGCAGATTGTGCTTTCATGCTCATGATGGCTGTAGCAAGACGTCTAGTGGAAACTGACAAGATTGTTCGTGAAGGAAAGTGGGAAAAACCTTGGGGTAAGTTTTTCTCCGTGTTACAATTGTGTTATGTGTAAAGAAACAGATGGATTATAAGATGACACGTATAACAGGAACAAACCTTTTGTCTTTCATACAAACTGATACCTAACATTACCGTAATTTTTTTATCTCATCTCTACATGACAGGACCAAAAATGTTTCTTGGAAGTGATATTACTGGTAAAACTCTCGGAATTCTTGGTACGTAGAGTCGGCTGGTATACTATATGTTATCATTGATATAGTGAAATCTAATACAGGTATATTCACTATGCTGTCCATCTTGTTTGTTTTTGTAAAAAAATTGTTTTTTTTTAAGGAATGGGAAGAATAGGTGTTGAAATGGTATCACGAGCAAAGGGATTTAAAATGAAGGTGTTATACAACAAACACAATCGGTATGATAAAGAAACAGAACAAACACTTGGTGTAGAATATAGAGACATGGATGACTTGTTACGTGAATGTGACTTTATTTCATTACATGTACCACTGACAAAGGAAACGACTCACTTGATTGGTGAACGAGAACTTAAATTAATGAAACCAACAGCATTCCTTGTCAATACAGCACGCGGTCCTGTCATTGATGAAGCAGCATTATACAAGGCTTTGAAAGAAGATTGGATTGCAGGTGCTGGGTTGGATGTACATGACGTTGAACCAACAAATCCACAAACCAATCCTCTCCTTTCCTTGGACAATATTGTTGTGGCACCTCATATTGGTAGTGCTACCATCGATACTCGATTAGCCATGGCAATGAGAGCAGCAACAAATGTTGTAGAGTTTCTAAAGGGAAAACAGCCATCAGATTTAGTCAATCCAGAAGTTACAAGTGCTGCCGACCATACAAAATAGGGAGAGGAGATAGCACACAACGAAACGATCTAGGGTAGCCTATTACATTCTAGACAAATAGTTATACTTTCTACGCGATTCGATGCTGTGTTTTCTTCCTCGCTCTGTTTTTCTCCTTCTCGTGCCACCACACTCTTTTTCTTTTCATAAATAGATTGCCAAAGCAATAAAGAGAGTACAGATTAAAAGATGTTGTGTATAATGAGTTAATCCGTTTTTCACAGTGTTTGTTGCAGCACAAAAGATATAGAATACTATCCAATAATTAGCAATGGCTTCTGGCATCATGGCTACAACTACAAATGCACCTAAGCCAGGTAATCCATACCATATTAATTGTTGTGTGGTTACCTCTGATAATGATCGGAATTGTACTGCTGGTGAAGAATCGTTGTTGATATTGTCCTCAAACGTCTCCTCTTTGTTGTTGCTATCGTCGTCGTCCACATCCTCGTCTTCTATGCCGTCATTGTCGTCGTCATTGTCATCTTGTTCCAATGTGACATAGATACGCCACAATAAACTTGTTAGTAAGGCGCCCATCCACATATCCACTGAATAATGAAATCCTTCGTAAATTTCAATGGAGTAATCTATAGCAACCAGGGTCCATAATGCTATACTAAATTTAGTATTCGATGCGACAGATGTGGATGCACATGCCAAGGTCGACGTGACAGTGGCATGTCCACTAATGATCAAATCATTACACCCCCCATGACTATTAGGTAATATCCCCACCATTAACCACTCGTACCATGTAGAGGGTGGTGGATTAGGAAAATGTTGTGTGTAACAATTGGCTACTTGACTGGGTAATACAGTTAGTAAAAAACTTATCGTCCGTATAGCACGAGCTGTTGCCAATGTTAGTAGTGCCCGCAAGGCAACACTCCATAATGTTCGTTTTTGCAATACATTGCGGTGTTGTTGCTGTCGCGTCAATTTAGATCTCCCCCTTGTTGTTGCTTTCGTGTCTTGATTGGACAAGAGACCAATTTCACAACAAACTAGAGTCGCCCCAAAGGCAGAAACTAATCCCCATTGAACGTTTAAAAATTGACGCAATTGTTTGACATGACGTATACTAAATGAAAACAAAGTTTGATAGATCCATGCTAGAATAATACGTCCATTGTCCTGTAACGGTGGTGGTGTAGTTTGTACAGAATGACTTGGATAAAATGTGGCCGATACAACCCAGATAAAGAAATTTTCAATCAATAAGGAACATGTCACACTTATAGCTGCCATGAATGTTTTCATTGGACCTGACCATTTTGGTTTAGGCTGTTGGTATTGTAGTGTGGAGTATTGGTAATGATGATGGTTCTTGTCGTCGTCATTGTTGTTGTTGTTCTTGCTGTTGGTGTTACTTTTTTCATGATGATTCTTTTGTAATTCACGTTGTTCCACCTTGATTACTGCGCTTGATGATGTGATTCTTCCACTCCCACTACTAGACAATTGTCGATCATGAATCGTTACTAAACCAAAGAGTGTGACAGCCATGGATCCCAAGGCTTTACTAATATACGCTGGAAATTGAGCACAAAATATAGCACTCACAAATGCCAAGGCAATAATTCTTGTATGTAATTGTACTACTGGAACTTGCTTTGGTTGTTGACTATCATGATGACTCGTGACAACCACCCCTCCAGCCAACATGACTGGAATTGAAAATACTATACTTTTCCAACCAAAGGATGATAGTAACAATACATCCAAGAAGATGACACATACAAAATAGGGTACTAACATCATGGTTGGTGTCGTCACTGTTTGGGGAGTTATATACGATGATGTTTTCATTATGGATGTCTGCTTTCTTCGTTTTCGCTTGTTCATTTTAGACTTATCGTCTACTGTCAATGGTTCTTCTTTTTCTTCTTCTTTTGGACCATTTTTATTTTCTTCATCTGTACAAGAGGACGATTCAACACCACCAATATCTGTTTGTTTCTTTCGTGAAGGACGAAACATCTTTCTTTTGAGATGTGTGATTGTGACAATCCGACCACCGTCTATGTGGAGGATAAAAGAAGGTATAAGATGTAACCGCCGATTTTGATGAGAGACGAGGGGGTCATGAGCTGTTTTTTCTTGTGTTTTGGGTCAATCTTTGAATCTTGACAAAAAAAGACAAACAAGCACATGCATGTGCAAGCTTATCACTATTTCTCTCTCTAGAGTCTAATATTTTATCAAAAAAAGGTTGAAATCATATTCACTCCCAATAAGTATTACATCGGAAGATTCTATTTCTGCTAATAAGTGATCCAAATACACTCCTGTTCTCTCTCTACTCTCTAACGGTTCTGTTCTCACGCACGAGAAAACATATTTGTTCTTCAGCTCCTGCTGGAGGGATAGTCTCGTACTTTCGAACCAACTTGTCACTCTCAAAAGATCAGCCTATTCTTTTGTCACTAGTCCCAGAGACACAGAATAATTCTGAGTGCTGGACCATTGTATTCGATTCGTTGAGAGTAATGGCACCAACCTTATAGCAATCAAACGAACCAACTTATAGTATTGATAATAATAAAACAATGTTTTCGAACAATGAAGAACATGGTGGACAACCACAACAAAGACAACAACAACAACAACAACAACAACAGGAACTTCCGTTATTACCTGAAGTATGGCATACAATATTTACCTATTTACGTCCACGTGATTTATGTCAGGTAGCATTGGTGAATCATGAATTTCATACATTGTCTTCCAAAGATATAGTATGGGGTGTTCATTTCCAAAACTTGTTGTTTGGAAAACAAAATATACAACATTATTACAATGACAATGGTAGTCTGAATTCATCATTGAATAATAATGCTGCTGCTACTACTACTACTACTAATGATGACGAGGAGGATGATATGACAAGGAATAGAAGAATCATTAGGGCTACTTTGCCTAGCATTAAACAACAAATGCAATATTCCATTTATGATTCAAAACGTCATATTATCACTCCGTATGAAATTGCGTACTTTCAATGGAAATTATATTACAATGGTGAACCATCTCAAATGGGATTACGACAATTCAATGCCAATGGGACCTATAATTCACCGTATTCGGGATTGTGTGAGTGGACCTTGCAAGATAATCATTTAGTATTCATGGGTGTGGTATTACCTGTGGTACGGAATCCACATAATTGGGGATGGATTATAGGGTCTGGATGTCGTACCGTCTATTATTCCATCGAACCAACTACCACAACATGTTCCAATACGAATAATAACCAATCATTGTCACTCCAATCCAATTCCAAATAATGAAAATGGCATGAATGAATACATAAATGAATAGAATGATAAAATTCATTACAATTTACAGATTGTGGATTTGACAAGACATCATCTTGTTGGCATTGTGTTGATTGCGTTGCGTTATGTGTTGTTGCAACCTTTTAGCAGAGCGATTTGGGTCTTTTCACTATTGTTTCTGATAAAGTAGTAGCAGTATCTACTGCCATCATTCTTAGTGTCATTAAAAAAAAAAGACCACAAGTGCACATGACGGACTGTACGTCTCTATCGTGCCAAAAGATAAATTTTATATTTGGAAACATGACACACAAAAAAACTTACTTGCTAGAGAAATTCATCTTCAGTAGAGTACTAGTCCACACAACATGAATGAGCACATGACGTATATAGGCCATTGCATTATCACAGGCTCGAGTGAATCCTATCAATCATCAGAAGCATTTCATGGAACCAACGACGACAACGACAATGATGAAAATGGAAACAAAAATGAATATGGTTTGTGTTTTTACTTCCATATTGGTATTCAATTCCTCTTTCTAGAAAGCTACTGTTGCAGATGAGTAGAATGTTGGATTGCTAGTTGGTTTTTCGTGGTATCTGCTTACTACAGTGTTGCTCGTACACACACATTCTCCAGAAGCTTGAACAACACAACATGTTTTCAAAATAGTTTCAAAAATATAAATACATATGTATAATTCGTGTTGTATGCCAATTTTACAGTATAATTCTTATTCACGAATTTCGTCATGAGGCATTTACTTCAATAGTATTGCAGTATTATCATTATTATCATTATTTAGTACAGTCTCATAATATTATGGCCATTCGTTTTTTAGGCTGCCAATACACGATAGGTACCTAGATTATCTTCTACATAATACATGTGATTATCATCACGTTTTTCTAAATGAAATACCACAATGGTTTGATCTTCTTCCTGACGTTGAAATTCAGCCTTGGTATTGGAAATATGAACAATTTTCATGGTGCGTTTGGGTTTGACAGGTTTTCCCTTGTCGTCCACTTGATGATAGACATGATGATCATGGTCGTTGTCATTGTTGTCATGTCGTTTGTGGTGTTCTAAAATTAATCTAGTTTTCAAGATTCGTCGAATAACAAATTTAGGTAACCATGGATGTTGTTGTTGAAAATAAGATTCTTCAAATTTCCATGATCCTTCCCATTGTAATAAGGATGATGCTGATGATGATTGACTTGGTTCTTGTTGACTTGTGGTTTCTGTACATGCGTTTGTAGTAGTTTCCTCTTGTAGATTCTCGATATCATCTTGCTTGTCTTGAGTAATGGTAGTAGTAGTAATGGCGGTTGCGGTCAAGAGAGTATTCGATAGTTCTTCGGTAGTAGCAGTAGTAGCAGTTGATGACACCATTCGTTTTGTAACAGCAGGTGTACCACCAAAATCACTAGCTTTGGAGGATGTTGTCCAATGATGATGATCATGATGTTGTAAAGATGATGTAACAGTATTTGTTGTTGTTGTTGTTGTTGTTGCAGTGGATGCCGATGCCGATAACGTTGACATTAAAAATGTCACGAAACATACAAGAAGAAATGCAGTGCTAAATAAGGATAACGATGATTTCATTGTAGTGACTGTCTGTAAGGAAAATGAGTGAAGGAAGATGCTTAACAAAAAAGACGAAAAGAGAGGATTTTATATGCTTGAAAGATGTGTTATTTTGACACCAAGGTTCTTCTGTTGGTTGTGTGTGTTGTGTTGAAGGTGATACTGTAAATTAGTTTGCTTGATTCGTTTTTGTGTCCTTCGGTCGATCGGAGAGTACTTGACGTACTGCAAACAATGGAGGGAAAAACGTTGGCTTTTTGCCTCAAAATGATAAATATAAAAAGCAAAGCGAAATACCAGGTACACACACAAACAGACGCGAAACGCGAGGTCGGTACCTGGTAGGGTGGCGAAATTCCCCAATGTGTTACCATGTACAGGTACGATCGACTCAGTACCAATGCAGGTATCCAAGACAAAACTGTGCGCAAGATTTGTACATGAGATTGTATAATATGTGGACATCTTGTTGACAGACACGACTTCAACATGTTGATTTTTTCTCCGAGAGAGGAGTGTCAATGATCTCATCCGGGTTTCTTTTCAACAGCATGTCAGTTGACAGTCACAGTCAACAGCGTCAACCGTCTACTCGATCCCGTCTGTTCTTCTATCCAGTAGCCCAGTGAATGTTGATTGGAGATTGCTTTGTTTGTGTGACTGACTGTCTGTTCTCTTCGTAGGACTACGAAATTTTCAGTCGTAACTGTACCAGATACCGGTACAGGTAGTGTCTCTGGAGTTCATACGGTAGCCAGCCAGACTATTATCGTGTAGGAGTACCCGTTATAGATTCACGATCATTTCACATAATATTATAATATATAAAACAGACAATCCATTTTTGAATTACGAGTACACAAGGCAAATGAAAAAATTAGGTCTACGTTAATATGTCTATTAGTCATATTTTTTTTTGAGAAATTTCATATATTTTATTAGTACAATAGATATTTATTTTACAAAAAAATATTTTTTATCTCAAGAAATTCAATAAAGCTTTAATTTACACGACAGGAGAAACAGATAAAGTTGTTGTCTGAGATTTTTTTTTGGAGGGGTGTCGACAATAACACTCAGAGCAACATACACGAGCAAACCAAACTAGGTACTGTAGATTCGCATAGTCTACACCGATAGGGGGCGGTAGATTCATTAAGTCACAGCAGGGTATAAAAGTGGGCACTACACCATCTCCACAACACAGCAAAATAACAACCTGTAAATACAAAGCTCTTGTTGATTGCGTCTCCTTTTTGGATTGTATTGTATTGTGTTTTGGGAACTGAAAAAAAAGAAATCAAGTTAGAGAGCCTCATTTACTGCATTTATACATAAATGACTATTTGACAAGGAACGTAAAAAATTAAACGAAAGAAACACATTACAGCATAGCATAGCATAGCATAGTATAGTATTATTTTATACTGAAGCAAAACAAAACAAACAAAACAAAAGAAACAAGAAAATGGCAAATAGAAATAATAATAAAACGACAACGATTATAGGGATTGTAGCCTTCATTGTGGCTTTGGGAAGTTTATGTTTAAATTTTATTAATTTAAGTCGTCTCACAACAACATTGCCATCCTCTACAACAGCATCAACATCAACAGCTATCACTCGGGAACAACATCCAAACATGGGAGTTCTACCCAATGAACTTGTATCAAATTATCATTTATTGTCTGGAACATCCAGAGTACAACAAGAAGAACAAATTGAAAATAATGAACGACGACGAAGAGAGGAGCAAGACACTAATATAAATACAGCTCCTTTTCCAAAAAAAATACATCAAACAATTGAGAAAGCTACTGGTGAAGAAGTTCAATGGAATACCATGATGCATCGATCTGTCATGAGTTTAGAAGATTGTAACAATCATAATACTCAAACAACAACAACAACAACGGAGACCACAAAATCCGCGACAACAACGTTAAAGTCGTTTGAGTTTATGAATACATTATCATCATATATTGCTAAAGATTCATTTGGACAGTGTCATGTATCACCTCCCACAACATGTGATGTTACCCATTATTCTGTATTGATGACATTTCAACACATTACAGGTACCAATCCCTTGAGGACGCTATTTTTAAATTTACTTACCTTTATCACCTATCCCTCTGCAATGGATATTATAGTACTTGTAATACCAGATCTAACAACACCAAAGTCAACAAGTACTCGTAAAGACTTTGAAAGGGATGTAAAATATGGTACAAGAATGTTATCCTGGGATCGTGATATAAATCATAAAGTTAAATTTATGTTTGTCGAAGAAAATGATAAGAAAGAATCCACATGGTCTCCTGATTTGTGGACATCTCTAGGACAGGTTGGATCATTGTCGGAATCGAAATTATCAGATTCAATTGTATGGATCGATGGGAATCGTAAATGGAATGGAAATCGTCAAAGTGTAGATAGTGTAGGATTCCAATTATGGAAACGACATTCACAATCCTTAATAGCTTCATCGTCTTGGAATTTACAAATTCAAAATGAACCAGAATGGTTACAAGTGAAACGACATGAACAAGCAACTAGAGTCGGTATTCCAACAACAACAACAACAAGATCTGACACTACAACCACTCAAATGTTGAATAATTATTATTTACCTATATGTCAAGATACAAAACTCGTTTTTAGTGGTGGTAATGACAATACAGTTGACAAACAACAGTCACAATTACAACCACAAGTATTGGATGTTTCAGGTTTATTCTTTCATCGAAATATGTTATGCTTTCTTCAACATGAAGTATTTTCAACTTTAAAACACCATGTTCAGCAAGAGCAAAAAAAATCACAACAACAGCAGCAGCAGGAGCCTTTACATTATTATCATTTACAACAGATGGCTATCAGTATAGTATTGTCACAAGTATCTGGTGAAATACCACGATTGTATCCAAGAAATGTGGTACACCAACGAATACCTAAACCTACAACCAATAAAAGAGTGAGAATAGTTAAAAAAGAAAACAAACTCATGTCAATGACAAAACAAGAACAAAAGCAACAGATAAATAACAGTCCTGACGCTGCTACAACAAGAGAAAAAAAGATCAAGGAAAAGGTGAAAAAGAAACCACATAACAATGGAAAGAAGCAAAAAAGCAAAACTGCTAGTCACAATTCAATATCGACAACAACAAAAGAAAGGCGTGGACGACGACTTTTGACAGAAGTCTTGAGAAATCAACAGTCCCCTAAAAAAGACAAAGATAATACCAAGACTGAAGAAGAAACATTGATGGTTGACAATGATATACTGACCACCATGATTGGCTTTTTTGGAAGTGTCGTGCCGGGGTACATTGGATGGTGTGTAGGATCTTCGTCATCTCCACAGTCTCCACAAAAAGAAGATAGTTACCACTGTGACCCGATGGATCACGTTGTAATTGGATCTATACCCTGGATGAATGAGGGAGGCCTTGGGCATGATATTTGTATTTAATGTATCAAATATGAACAGATTGAAGCACCTGAGCAAACAGCAAACAATAGAAATAAAAAAACTGTAACGCTATCATAGAAAAGAAAACTTTAATTTCAGAATACTTCAAGTTACTAGTGGAAAATGGTGTTTGCTGTCTAGTGATTGTCATATTATTAAAGTGTGTCCAATGGTAAAATGGCAATTACACTATGGAATGGAGTATGAACTTGAGTTATTCGGCTCGCGGCAAGATCTAGTCATCACCTCCAGCGTCTGCAGGTTGTCTGCTCCAACGTTATCCATGTTACATTCAATTTATATAGTAATGATTATATCATTTCGATCATAGTTTTATTCGCGTCATCATCCTCGTCATCACAGCTTTTTTCCTTATGAGATGGCGTCACAAGCTGGTATGAAGGTCGACGAACAGAATCTTGCACGCCACATATTCCCTGAATCCTATTTAGACTGCATTCAAAAATACCATAAAACCCTTCTCTATAAGTTCGATGCCCACGAAGGAAAGGCAAAAATACCCACGTTGCCAATGGTGAAGCTATAGATAAAGCAATTATGATTAGCCACAGAGCTTGGGCATTGGATTCCCAACCTGGACATTGTTCACATGTACTTGGACATACTGGTGGAACAGCATTACCACTTGCTAGCATTGTCAGGTTGCTACATATTTGCTCTCCGGATGCACATTGTAGTAACCCGTTGTTAGGCATAGAAGCCTGGGTTTCAGTCGATGGATTTACCATTTGACTACAGAAATGTCCGTAATCATCTCGACAAGTTTCACAATTTGGCATGAAGTGGTGATTCATGAGGCCCAGAAAATAATCTGATACTGGTCCCAACAAAGCTCGGGAGGAACCAATGGCAAAAAATAGACCTTCTTTACCAGTTGGTGCCAAGGATGCTGTCCAAGATGTAACACGAGGAGACCACACAGTTTCTCCCAAAGTCATCCAGACAAGCCAAAGACATGCACCTCCGACTGTTGGGAACGCATATATGGCTATAGGAGACAAGGCCATAACCCACAATCCAGGTAGGATGATAGAAAAATCTTCAAAGGTTGCAGATATTAGACCCACAATAGGTGGGAGGATTAAACAACCCCAAAGGTTGATAGATTGAACAAGATATATAGGCGCAGACTCTCCAAAGTGGCGTTCTAGAAATGGCGGAAGGACAAGTTCACTTGCAGACCATTGCATTGTAATACAAAACGTAGCAAAGCCAAAAACAAGCATTCGCCAGGTATTATGCATATTCAAAAGTTCTCTTGTCTGACGGCATGTCCACTGTACGAAAGCGACAAAGGAGCCTACCATACTTGTATTTTCATTCATGATATGCATCGAAGCAGATCTCGTTTCGAAAATTTTGTATTGACTCTGACGTGAAGTACTATTGTTTTGTTTGTGTCGGCATAGCAGACTATCCATCATTGGCGTGACATCAATTGCATCATCTGGTACATTTTCTTGGCGATCTTCTGGATCGTTAATATCTGCTACTGTCACATCCTTGAGCCATAAGACTGCAAAGATGAATGTAAATATTCCAACCACTAAAGTTAATATCATAAACTGCCTTGTGGGAGTAAAGACCAAAGCAGCACTTGAAGACTCCCCTTCAGTTTCTGTTTCCTTATTACTATCCCATGGTATGACTAGATCAGATTGTTTTCTCATCCCATCAATGATTAGATCTACAATAGCACCACTTAAATTATTCAAAGCATAGGCCAAGCTAAATACCAATGGTCTAGTTTTGGGTGTTGTTATTTTTTTTAGTGCAACACGGTATAATCCTGCTCCCAATAATGCATCTCCTGCCGGTGAAAAAATAAATAGGGACGCATACAACATCGGTTTACTTCTTCCGAAGGCGAGAAGACTTCTTCCTACAATAGCAATAGACAGGGAAACCAATGATGTTCGTCGTACACCCATCAGATCAACTAGAATACTTCCTGCCAAACCAAATGCACAATCCAATAAGCCTTTCATGCCCAAAAAAGTTCCAGCCTGTGTATCTGTCACATGAAATTCATTCACAACATAATTATAAATGACAAATCGAAATCCCAAGGCACGGAAGGAATTTAAAAATTCTAATGCAAGGACAACCAATAATTGTGATGGAAGATTACCAAAATCTTCAATCGATTGGCGCATGCGTTGATATGCTTTTCCCATGATGATTATGATGGTAACAATTATGATCTCGTATTATGCATGACTATATTCTCTTTCGAATAGTGTTTGGTGGTGACGGGGTGGAACTGGCCTCGAGACATTGTAGAGACGAAAGCAACAGGCGAGAAAGAAACACAGTTCTTGATCTGGTAACTCAATGTGGGTCATTATTAGGGCGAAAAAACGATGACGAGACAAAAATCTAAATACAAATGAGGACACAAATATATCGGTCAAAATATACTGGGAACTGGGGGTCAACTCATAATGACTTCCTACCTACAATAATACAGAACAAGGTACCTGTACGGAAGAGCATAGAACGTTCCTTTTGTTTAGAGCACCTACTGCCATTCACCTACCAGGTAGTATGTTTCATCTCCGGAAACGGACTTTCTCTATGGCCTAATTTGTACGATTAGGAACGTTTTATATACAAGCTGTTTTCACAAAGAATATGTGGTGAAGTAATACTTTCTGCCAATTTTGGCCCAAAACCAATCCAACTTGAGTAGTAGGAGGAATTCCTTTTTTTAAAATTCTGGTTTAATCTATTCTATTTATTTAGTACCACATACTTTTTATGGTTAGCAAAGGAAGAAAGTCTGAATGAGTCGACAATTAAATAGCAGATAGATTTTATATTGTACCTCTTTATCAATCCAGAACAAGGTACCTGTACAGTACTGGACCGTACCTGGAATAGAAAAGAAGGTTCCTTAACAGTAGTTAGTAGGACCGTCTGCCAGGGTATCGGACTTTCTGTATCGCCTGAATTGTACGATTAGGAAAGTTATACATAAAAATTGTTTTCAGACAAATTTAAAAAGATAGAGAATATTCCGGGAAGTATCATAATACTTTCCGCCGATTTTGGCACAATGCATAAAATAGAATTCGCCAGAGATTTTTGAAGTAGTATTGTTCATTCCACTTTTTTACCGGGAACTCAACTAAACGGGGTAAATAGCCTGGTAGCTGTCAATCGGTCTTTCCGAAAAAAGGCTATACATGCAGTGGATGTTGTACTGTACAATGCTGTACACTGTTCCAAGAAATGAATTCGAAAGTTCAACGACACGTGAAGCGAGGTATCGGGGATTCTCTCTACCCAGTGCTGTACCGGTAAATACAGCATGCATGGCGTACAACTACTGGACGGAGCAATTAGGAGACATTTCACAGGAGACCGATTTTTGTTCCTGGTACATGTCTTCGTAGACCTAACGAGTTAAGGCTATTGATTGTCCACTCACCTCTTTCACACACCAGGCATTTACCATAACTCACCTCTCTTTTTTTTGCTTCATTATTTTTCGATAGAAAAAAAAAAGGAAACACAATTTCTTTAGAGATAGAAGCAATCACGAGATATCATGAACCTGCAACTGTCCACTATCCCATTCAATAACAAGGTAGAACTTGATAAGACCCTTGACGAGATCAAGGCTATCATTACTGATAAGCTTCTTGATCTCGAGGCTAAAGCCTTATCATTGACTAATTCCCTTTCGGTCATCTCCACAAGAGGCCATTCAAGTGAAGAAATTGAATCGTACAAATATGTTGCTGATGAAATCGGTAGATCACTTGTAAATCACAAGAACCTTACGCTACAGAGTGCTCAAAGCCTTTACAACCGTACTCCTGATAACCTCCGTTCTTACATGAATGGCAAACTCTTGCTCTATCCGTGGTCTTATACCTTAGGAGGGACAAGGGTCGTAACTCTGCTTAGCGATGCATACGATCAAATCCGTCATCTAAATGGTAGCGATGGCGGTAGTGAGGATAAGCAACAGGTTTGGGTTCCTCCTTCCAGCTTTGAACGTGCAACTCACAAATACTGGGTCCAACCTCAAAATATTACAGATGTTATGTTGAAGTGTGCTGAAGAAGTCCCAATTCTTCTCTATGGTAAGCATTCCCCTTTTTTTCTTCTTGTCAACTGACTTGATCACTTTTTTCTATATAATTGCTGATATCTCATTCTATACTGTACTTTTTGGGCTCCTTCAATAATGTAGGTAACGAAGATGCTCTTGAAGAAGCCAACGCCAATCCTGAAGAAGATATTTGGAACACCATTTCCACCTCAATTACCTCTATTTACTTTGATTCTCCAAAGTCAATGGTCTTGTACAAGGATCGTATCCAACGGGTAGAATCTGCTCAGCTCTTTCGTATTCGATGGTATGGGAGCAAACCTTCCGATGACGACTTCATCTTCCTTGAACTCAAGACTCACCACGAACAATGGGTGCAAGATAAATCTGTAAAGGAACGAGTGTCACTTTGTGCGGGGGACCTTTCGAAGGTACTGTTGCGTGATAATCGTAAATGGTCCGAGGAAGAAGCAAAGGTTTTGATCCATAATGCCAAACCCAATCTTCAGGGCAAGGACCTTGAGGAAAATGTAAATCTTCTTTTACGTATTCGCCATTTGATTATCAAGAAGAACCTGCAACCACGTGTCCGGTCCAGTTATCGAAGGGTTGCTTTCCAGTCCAACACAAGCAATGCTCTACGATTTACTATCGATCGTGACATTGAGCTTTCTTCGGAGGCTAGTGCCCCACTTGGCTCTTGGTGCAGAGAGGATGACACATATGTCGAGTCTGTCATGATGCCTGTAGGTATATTTGAAGTGAAACTTGGTGGTGTGGAATCTCCAAACTGGGTTCATACTTTGCTTGGAGACCAAACAATCCAAGATGGGCATAAATTCTCAAAGTACCTATCAGGTGCTTCTATGCTGTACGAAGAAGACGTATCTTCTTTACCTTACTGGTCAGAACATCCTTTGTTTTCCGAATTTTACCAATATTTTAAAACAGACATGGAGACAAGTACGAGAAGTGTCAGAAGCGGTGTCACCTCCAGTGACTCAGACTTTTTTGAAGAGAATATCACGGACGAGAAGAAAAGCAGCAGTACGTTTCCTAGATCTATTTTCCGTCGATCTCCTCTTTCAAGATTGAAACGTAGAAAGATTGCTCCTAAAAATAGAGTCAGGATCGAGGTAAGTCATGCTTGATTTCATTCATATAATTATCATATTTACCTTTCTTAGCGTCGAATTGGAACTAAATCCTGATGTTTTTTCGTCTTTCCATCATAGCCTAAGACGTACTTTGCAGCAGAAAGGACATTCATACAATGGATTTCTGCTTCATTACTTCTCGTCACAATATCAGCTTTTCTCTTTGCTCTAGCAGAAGAGTACGGGGACAGCGGATCTCGAACGAACGGGGTGGTTCTTCTAGTCACCTCTCTGTTTTTAGCCGTGTACGCTCTAGTTGTGTACTTTCGTCGTCTCTATCTCATGAAGAACAGCAAGCCATATGGGTACACAGACCATTTTGCACCAGTTATCCTCACTTTAGCAGTTTTAGCAGGAATCACTTCAATTTTATATAATGCATTCGACATTGTATCGCCACATTACAATGTCTCGGGCCCTGTTGTACAAGAAGTTCAAGGTAGCTGTCAGCGGTTACCCTACACTGGTATCTCGCAGCTTGAGTTCCAACCAAGTGATATTGTGATTGACAGACACAGAAATGTTGCAATTGTACCTTCAAACAATCAAATTACATCCATCAAGCTTATCGGGGACTTGCATCCCGTTCAAGTAGTCAGTTCTATCCCCTATGGAGACTTTGAAGCCACGGTATTTGTTGGTGGTGTCCTTTTTGCTGTTACTGAGCGTTCAAAGATGTATGCTTTTGAGTGGAGTGATGAACAAATGAACTTGGTGGGAAGGTGAGTTTCAATTCTTTCTTCTAATCCTTTCCTCTATGGTGTTTTCATAATCTTACAAACCTCGTTCTTATTCATTTTGGTTATATTCAGATGGAAGCTTGATGATGTGAAAGCTTCAGAGGGCATTGCCTATAGAAGATCGAAGGGTTTATTAGAAGAGGGTAAAGGCCAACTACTCATATCTTCCTACGATGAACTTACTGGTATTTCTCAAATTCACGTCTTTGATGTTCCTGAAATCGACTACGACAAGCCTCAAGACTCGAAAGCAGAAACTTTGAGCCCTTCGTATCATCTCAATGAGAAGCTAATGTCAAACGCATTGAAAGACGCCAAGATTGGATCAATGCAGATCTTCGAAGATATTCTATACGTTTTGTATGACAATGCCATGAGTATTCGTGGTTTTGATCTAGACACTGGTGACTTGGTCGCTAATATTACCCTTCCAAAAGTAGGCCCAGAATTTGATAAGCAATGGGAAGGCATGTTCTTTGACAGGGAGCAGATTGATGACGCAGCTATCGGCCAACTTCGAGGAACGGAATTTAAGGAAGGAGTAAAACTACACCTGGCGTTAGACTCTCCGCCACAAATATGGACTTTTGCCATGTTGGAGAATGAGGAGAATAAATTTGCCTTTCCAAAATGTGCAGCGGCTCAATGAATTGAAATTGAAATCATAAATGTAAGGAGCACTACATCATAGTACAGTGCACATGCATCATAGTGTTCATTGATAATTTTTCCTAAAAGGAATTAAACATTTATTTGCAAGGCATCATTCATAGTATTTATAATCAACGGTTTTGAGTTGAATAGGGAAAAAAAGGTATCAGACACAAGACGAGGCGATGCTTGCGGTCTTGTACATATCACTTTTTCATTTCATTTCATTTCCCAACAATTTGTTATTGGTGCTATTTTGCCAAATCTTAGTCTACAAAAAACAGGGTTCCTCCGAAACTAGCATGTCCGCAAATTCGCGTTTTCCCGCCAAGTTTCACCGGTAAAAAAAAACACGAAAGGCCTCCAGATGCATATCGGCGAAAAGAGTGTGCCATTGTAGGCTACAAGGTAGAAGAGTCTCCAGGGAATCTCTTGTTGCGACTCGTCATCGCGTTCTGGTACTTGAACGAGTAGACCTAACGGTAGTTTCAAAGTCATGGTTCTTCTCTTTCCATTATGAAAAGAAAACCAACACTATTCTCACATGATACTATCACAATGCAATATCTTGTTGAAAAAGAATCTAACGATGGAATAATGAATGCATGTATCTATCAAAGCGTGCATTTAGAATATATCATGGACAGCATTTGGAATATCAGTAAAAGCACGGATGTTTCTACAAACTCCTACTCAGAAAAGAAGAGTTCCTCCTCATCCAGCTTGTCCACGTTCGCCGCCAAATACACCGAAAGAAAAAACACGGGAAGGCCTAAATACATATTGATAAAAAGAGCGATTAACTTCCAAGGTAGGTAGAAGAGCCTCAAAAGTCTAAGTATGTTGAATTCCCGATATACTATTATTATTATTTTCTAATCACTAAATGATCTCAACGTATTCATCAAATGCATAATATATTAGTACTCTACTAGTTATTCATCCGTAATAATCGTACACATCATCAGTCTCCTAGTACTCTGTGGTTAGGTTTTTACTTGAGTTGTTCTTGGAGGATGGGTGTGAGGTATTCAGCAACCTTCAAGGTATCGACAGCGATACCGATAGTGGCAACACCTTCAGCAGGTGCTCCATCAACAGTGTGTTTGGCGACACGTTCCTTGACGGTAATGTAATCAGGGTGTTGAGTGAAGAAGTATGGCATGGCAGTGGGGTACTTGGAGGTAAGTTCTTCAACCATTTTCCTATCCTCTTCATCGGGCATGTAATAACGGAAGACTTCCTTACCATCGGAATCACTGACGGTAGCGTAGGAGTCGGTACCACCACAACGATCGGCGGCAACAGAAACTTCCTTACCAGTCTTGGTCTTGATGGTAAATTTAATCTTGTCAAAGTCGGTGAATTCCTTACCAGATGGACCAGGTAAGGTTTGCAAGGATGAAAATTCTTTATCGGCAACGACAGATTCAATATTGTCAACAGACACATCGTAGAAGGAAACCAAGAGTGCAAGCTCGTGGATAGCCATGTTCTTCAACATACCCTCGGCATTACGTTCAAAGCATTCACCCAAGGATTCAGGTGTGTTCTCGTAGGCATTGTTGGAAACGAAGGTGACATGTGATCCTGGCAAGGTTTCAGCAAATTCACGTGTCTTGCGAACATATTTACAAACATTCTTGTTGTAACCCATCAAAACTTCAACACCGGCATCTTCGGCTTCCTTGGCCATGGCCTCCAACTCAGTAACAGTGGGTGCACCTGGCTTTTCAAGGTAAATACACTTGCACCCATGCTTGATGGATTCGCTCAAAAGACGAGGATTATCAGCAGTACGTCCAGAAATCAATGCGAGACGAGGGGCCTCAGGAGGAGGGAGATCCTCAAGAGATGTGGCGAACTTGACTCCGTACTTTTCTTCAGACTCGGCTTGCCATTGTTTGAATTCATCGCCGCCGGGTCCGTCACCTCCAGCACCCATAAACCAAGGTTCGACAACGTAATCAAGAGAAGCAGAAGGACAGCTGTGATGATTTATTGAGAAAGAATTAAACAAAGAATGAAGGGGCAAGAAAGAGAAATTATTAGACAATGTTTTGATGGAAATGAAAATTTTATCTGAAGAGCTGTTTCATCGAGCAGTACAAACGAAAAATCAGCTTGCATTGTGCCATTGAACCCAATTCATCGCTATTTTTCAGCCAATATGCCCTTTTTCATGTCAAGTGTCTTTGCAGGTCATTGATTCGCACAACTTGATTTCACAGAAAAAGATCAAAACTGCCCGTATCCATTCAGCGAAGAGTTCTTCCAAATCCTTGCAGGGACTGGGTTCGCGTTCTGTAGTCAATCGTGATAGACACAGGCTCTGGGACCCTTAGTTAGAGCCTAGCCGAAGTTGAGGAGAGGAGGAAGAGGATCCGAACACAAATCTTTTTTTTACAACTTCGACTATAGTGAAAAAAATAGCAGTAGAAGAAATCACGTAGACTTCTACGGGTATCAAGAGTTCGATGCAAATGGCATCAAGATGCAGCTGTTGACAAGCAGCTGTCAACAAAAGGCAGGCAAGCAAGCAGGCAATCGAAACTTCTCTCTCTTTCGTTTGCGTTTGGAAAAAAAAAAAACAATGTCAATCCAGCAAATGGACTTGAAAGAAAACTTACTCTTTCTCAAGCATTTGAACAGCATGGTACCATCCCATACCACGGTTAGGAGCACCACATCCGACCAAGATAACTTCAGCTTGTCCTGGTTCAGCGTACATGGCAAGAGAACGTCCAAAGGTACTTGCAGCACGAGTGGTCATTGTCTTGGGGACAAACGCAGAAGAGCGAGTGGCCGTAAAGGCAGCAGTGCGTCGAGCAAACACGGAGAACGTCATGGTGATGGCAGCAATTGTTTGTTGTGAGATCTTCATTAATATCTAGAGGATTGGCTTTTTTCGAAAAAGCTCAAGGGGGGCGGGGGCGCGGAGAGAGAAACGAACAAAGGAAAAAGAGCGAAGCGGGCAGGCCGTCGAGTAAAAGCAAGCAAGATCTTTTTTTGAGCTTGCGTATGTGGACAAGGATTTTTTTATGAATGTTTTCAACAACATTTCTTCCAATCATCAAGTGCCAAAAGGAGCCGGAAGATTTCAGAACCCTTCTGGTGATGGACAGACTGTTTTGCCATACAAGTCTACACAAAAGAACAATTTTGTCGTGAAAGATCCAGAAGACACTTATGGCCTGGACCTTGGCAGGACTCAAAATGTACCTTTTGTACCATGTGCTACACCTACTGTTGCAGGCACGTAAACTAACTACCAGAACTGCCAGAACTTTTGTTCTTCAGGCACCAACACAAAATGCGATCCCTTCTTGTCGAGTTTCTTCGAAAAAAAGTGATGGGTGATGGGTTCTCGTATCTTCGGGAACAAGATCTTCTTTATCATCTTCGGGAATTAAAGGAATCTGAGATTTTCTTCGCCTTTGTGTCTTTCGGATACTATTTTTTATATCTGTTTTTTAGATCCTATGGCTGTAGGTCGTTTGAACTTGAACTCAAAAGCAAAACATCTGTTCTTCATCATTTGGCTTTGCACCGGTACCTGCATCTTTGCAAGTTCTCTCTTTCACTGCCTGCCATTTATCTTTCCGGTACTTTGTCGTTTGTGAAACAAGTTCCAAGTCGCACTGATGATGCTAACAACACTGTGTAGCCTCGTCGACCTTTCTTCGAGATCATGGTACCTCTTTTTAATAGGACTACATTCTTGGATATGTAGAATAGCAGACTACACCACCGTCACACAAAGTTTTGATGATGAATAATAATGCATACTACAATCTACCTCGCCTCCAGCCTGTACCTGATTGCACTTCGAGACTAAAACATTACTGTCTCCGTCTAACCATCTGACACAAGGTACAGAGAGACAGAGATGTCAAACATGTATAATCATTGGACTGCAAACTACTTGTAATTTAACGATTTGAAGATTCTATTGGAGCAATTGTCTATTACATCATCATTGCTACTCAGCTCTAGAGTAGGAAATTCTGGTGGGAAAGAAGAATGGCGACAATCAAACAGTCGATTTTCCTCCCACAATCAACCGAAAAGTCATCATGATGTATTCAACGTCGTTACTAAAAGTCACTGAAGGTGAAGCAGGTACGCATATCAATACTAATACACAGAGAACAGTACTTGTCTGAGAGGACCAATCTCAAAGGTATTAACATTGTTTTGTTTACACACGCTTCCCCAGAAAAATTGGGTTGGAGTGGTCAACGATGTAAATCAAAAAGCTCTTGACCAAGATTGAGTAACGCAAACACAACGGTTTGTTTTTATTGTATTGTATTTTTTAAAACTTTCAATTGATACAGATACGTAACAAAGGTTTAATTTCCTGTAATGTACAAGAATAGCTCTAGAAAAGAAGTAGACTTTTTAGAGAGGTCCATTGTCGTTTTATCAACTTTTTCCTTTAGCTCATTTAGTAAGTACACACAGAGATGTTGGTGTCGCCGTCTTTGATGAAATTACCACTCGACTCTATGCATTTAGCTGCTTGGTGGTCATAGCAAAGTTGTTGGTCTCTATCATTAATCGCCGAGAAAGAAAACACAATTACGGAATATTGAATCCTATCAATTATAGTACCCAAATGAAGAATATGCACAGACAAAGACAACTGCAAATGCCAAGTGTAGAAAGAGACTCCAAAGAGCGGCATTGTGCTTTCTAGCATCAGTCCTATTGATCCACAATCCATCCATGATACCCGAACACATGCCCCCAAATGATGAGCCAGAACCACAAAATGAACCCATGAATGCACTTAAAAGATGACTTCTTGACCAATAATTGACATTTTGCGCCATATTTAGTAGCACGACGTGACAGGACAGGTTCAGCCCCGCAAACAAAACATTCGCCTTGATATTCTCTCCTACGCAATTACCAGCATGCGCTCCAACGATGGCAAATGCCATACTGACTGCAAGACGTAGCGCCGCGCTTCTCTCCATGGATGGTATAAGCGCATATCCTTCTTCAATCTCAAATCCATCAGGATAATGGACAATATTATTCGCATCGTCCTTTGTACGAACGCAACGAACAAAGGCTGTGGCTACGTACGCTGCGATTCCTACCAAGATGGTGATGCGTGCCAAGGTTCCATCATTTTCCAAACGAGGACGTGCATCCGGACGCGTATTCGATCCGACATGAAGTTGCACAAGGGCTCGTGCCAGAACGACGCCTACTGCATGCGCCGCAAGGCCAAGTGCAACAGTCACAACACAGTACGCTGCACCCACACATATCGATCCGTGCATTCGGGAAAGCTCCCCACCGTGCTCAACCAAGGCGACCCAAGACATGTACGCTGCAAGGATGGAGTCGCGTATCACCCCACTTACTGATCGTAGCAAACGAATCGTCGACAACGAGGGTTCTCTAGCGGGTTTCACCCATTCCTTCTCGTCCCAAGATGCAAAAAATCCCTCCAAAAACGAACCGGATACGTTGAGAAAAGTCCCAGATAGATCAACGTGGACTAAAGACGAGTGTAAACTCTTTCCGTCGAGTTGCGGAAGATCTAGGCAAACGAATGTTTCGGATGCAGCGATTAGGATGACGAACCACGCTGTGTATTCCCAAGTCCAAGGATACATGTGGTCTTCGGGAGCAGAAGAAGAAGCCGGCGATTTCTCATCTAAACATTGTGAGACTTTTCTGGCCACTGATTGTGGTGCATCCGTTTCATTGGTTTCACTCATATTTTCATATCATGATGTGTTCACATTGAACTTTCAAGTGGATTTTGAGATTTTTGTGAAAATTGCTGCTTTTCAAAATAATGTAAAAAATCCGCGGATTACCTATCATTAATAAAAGCAACATATTTCACGTTGGGGACAAGCCAAAAAGAGGGGCCCTCTCTATTCCTACCAGGTGTACGAGTAAGAATACATGTACTTGGTATGTAGGACCTAGTTAGAAGCTTTATTAGAGTTACCGGTAGTATAATACCTGGTACACGCAGAACTATCTGGGGGTAGAATCGTTTCATATCTCCAAACTTAAAACTACTGCCCATCAAAATGGGAGTTTCCTGAAGTGCAAGCCGTTCTGTTCTTCCCTTGTTTCGTATTCTAACGGAACGTGTTGCCTTGTTTCAAGCAAATCAACAGCATCTGCACAGTACGCACGTATTCGATTTGTTCTAAACTTCACCCGATCTGTTCTTACGCCTCCCAGAAGGTGGCAATTTCCGGAAACCCATAGCAACACCGTCATCGTCAATTTTGGATTTTTCACCAAGAGATTCCCTCGAAGAAATAGCACCACCTCGTAAACAGCTTCAGCACACAGCAGGAGCATGATTGCCGAACCAAATCGTCTCTTTCCCGTGATAGTCTTTATTATGATTCACTCTGTTTCCGGCTATTGCAAATATTATATTCGCACTAAATAATTAATGCTGATGCCTGTCGTTTACCAAATAAGAGAAAGATAGATTACTTCCGGTACACTGTAGTTGAGGTCATTGCACTCCATATATGATGCAATAGCAAAAAGAGGTCCATTTTCTTTTATGTAGTTCTTGATCATAGAAATTGCAGGTTTTCATGTTCTCGAATTTGTCACTTGATTGCTAAAGTCTGGGTAGTTTCTTCGGTGTATAGTCTAGGTCTTCACAAATACCAGGGTGTGTCGTCTATTTCGAACACTATAGAGGACCACTAGCTAGTCCGAAGGAATGGTGCAGAGCTACAGTTTGTAGCAACTCAATTATTTCAATCGGCAAATAGGACAGTCGTGCTTGTTGTCAAGGCAAATGATCCGTGTTGGACATGCTTGAAATCACAAATGTAGTAGCAACGCTACGCGTACATAATGCTTTTGACCAAACAAACACACAAGTAACTACAAACAATTCAATTAAACTCCATCAAAACAGTTGTGCTCCTTCCCTTTTCGACCCTGCTTGAACATTCTACAACAACTTTTGTGGCACGGAATGCACACATTAGATCTTTGATGTTTCCCTTCCTGTGTGTCAAAAGGAGCAAAACAATTGATGTTACATGCTTTGAACGGGAAATGAATAACAAGGAAAAGGAGAAAAAACATTTCTGAAAAGTGCTTGGTTTACTATATTTCAAAGTTCTACTGGATTATTTTACCTCCCTCTGACATGGTATTGATAGCCCGAGCTTTCGTATACTGAGATTCGCTACTGGTCATTCACGGATGTTCTCGTTACCAGCCATCAGTTCACGGGTTGCCCCAGGGACAATAGCTGTAGGCGGTATTTGCGTCATGGCAAGCCATACCCCTGGAAGTGGCGCGATGGCAGCATTTGAGACCAGCGTCACACTGGTTGTCTCCGTCGCAACTATAAAGGTATGGGAGCCCAAGCTGTTCGGGGTCTAAGACAGAACTAGGCCTAGTCACCGTACCGGTGGAGAAACGAGAAGCAGCAAGAGCTAACACAGCAAGCACAGCAACAAGTGTCAA
>WKLE02001349.1:0-12957 GCA_014885115.2 Asterionellopsis glacialis | reverse complement strand
TTCTTTCTTGGAAACATCAAGCCAACAGATTTTTTCTATGCACCAACTAATATCCTCCTACTACTAGACTACCAGCACCACTATGTAGGTTTAGGTATTGTACCACACACTTACATGCAAGAAAAATATTGAAGATAATGACATCAACAACAATCATCCCCCAAAACAAAGAAGACCAACAAGAACAAACAAGTCGATGTCAACACACATCATGTATTGTTTGGTTGCTGGTTGTGCTGCATTTTTTATGTTATTTGCAGAAAAATGTTGATTGTTGTACTTGTGCTGCCATTGTTATTTTGTTTGATTTGTTCTTTTTTGTTGTTTTGTGTCAGAAACAAGTATTCTGAAAAAGTACTGTACCTGGTACTTGCAAACTCCATAAAGGGTTTGAGTTTAGGTGTGGTGTGATGTATGACAGAAAAGATACTTCCAGTACAAAAGGATGGATGGTGAACGGGTTACTTTGAGAAGAATGATCAAAATGTGGGTGTGCAGTTTTAGTTGTCCCAAATCTTAATGGAAAGTCACCAAATGATGTAATTTTGATGTCACAACTCTCTATGATATCGATACTGATGTAGAACAATGCTACAACTTCAACTTCGATACCCTAAGTATTGATAGTGATGAAGAATGAGATATAAACCCCATAGCCAGTAATGTAGCAAATAACGTAGAAAACAAATTATTTACCTACAAAATGCCTAACCATCTGTCTTGTAATACTTTCTGGGACTTACATAATCCAAGAAAAAGGTCCAAGACTAGACACACTCGTCCGGTAACGGTTGCGTTGATGTTAGTACATAAAGGATGTAGGCAGAAAACTAAACCACTTAAAGTACTTTTAGATTCTGGCACTTCAGCCACTATAGCTTAAATGTAAACCTCCACCTAAGACACTCTGGAAGACTAAGGACGGAAATTTCTAAACCAATCAAAAGGTCTGTGCAATATTCAAATTGCCTGAATTCGATGAGCAAAAGGCCATTGACTGAGAATGTCATGTCAACAGGACCAAAGGTCAACAATTATACAATATGATAATCGGATGCGAGCTCCTAGAAGAACTAGGTTTGATGCTTGACTAAAAACAGTGCGTAATGACTTGGGAGGACGGAGAAGTCCCAATGAAATCAACTGATTATGAGATCAAGGAAACATACAGTATGTTACAGGAACTCACCGAGCCTCAAATAGGCTGTGAAGCAGCCACTAGTCGTATGATAAGGCTGACCTAGAAAAAGTCACAAGGTTATGCTGGCATCTGCCTCCTAAGGATAGAACAGCTTGAAATATATTACTTAAAAAGTACAAACCTTTATTTGACCGTACTCTGGGCATGTGGAATATTGACCCAGTCAGTATAGAAATAAAAGAAAGCTCGAAACCCTGTCACAGAAAAGCCTATCCTGTACCGCATGTATACAACCGACTACTCAGAGAAAAGGTAGACCGGCTCCTGCGTATAGGAGTTCTACGCAAAGTCAACAGGTCTGAATGGGCAGCTCCTAGCTTTCCACGACCTAAGAAAAATGACACTATCAGGTTTATTTCTGACTTTAGGAAATTGAACGAGTGTATCATACAACATCTGTTCCCTATTCCTCATATTCAGGAATTACTTACGACATCTTTAGACTTAAATATGGGATACTATCACATACAATTAGATGCAGATGCTAGTAAGCTGTGCACTATCATACTACCATGGGGAAAGTACAAATACTTACGCCTACCTTTGAAAGTAACAAGTTCAGCGGACATTTTCCAAGAGAAGATGAGCAAACTTATGTGTGGACTAGAATTTGTACCCATGTACATCAATGATCTATTGCTCCTTACAATGGACAATTTCAAAGATCATTTACACAAGATTGATTTAGTACTACAATGACTACAGGAAGCGGAACTTAAAGTCAATGCAGAGAAATCCTTCTTCTGACAAACCGAAAGGGATTATCTTGGATTTCACGTATGTTGCAAGGGCATAAGGCCATTGAATCATAAGGTCTCTGCCATACTAAACATAGCACCACCTACGACTACTAAGAAGATACACTCTTTTGTAGGGATGGTTAATTTCTACAAACAAATGTAGATACATAGATCCCATGTACTGGCACCCCTAACTAAGCTACAAGGCAAAGGGGTTAAGTTCAAATGGGGGGAGGACACGTAACGACCTACTGCAAAACATGCCACATCTGTCAATTGAACAAGAGCCAAAGTAAAAAGTACAGGCACCTACCTGAAAAAGAGGCAGAAGCTACACCATGGGATTGGCTATGTGTGGATCTCATAGGACCTTACACAATCTCAAGAAAAGGTCCCAAGGACCTAACCCTACGCTGTGTTACTATGATCAACCCAGCTACAGGATGGTTTGCGATTGCCCCTTGGTCTGAAAGGAGCAGTATCAAAATCGCAAACATAATGGAGCAACAGTGGTTTGCACGATACCCAAAACCTACGCAAGTCAATGAATACCACATCAAACGTAAACCAATCACTACCTCTAACCCACAGGCAAATGCCATAGTGGAGAGGATACATCAAGTAGTGGGCAGTATGAAACAAACCCACGAGGAACCCCTGGGCAGGTGTACTCGCTGCCATAGCGTACGCTGTATGTTCCACTTATCATACTACTCTCCAAGCTACGCCTGGCCAGCTAGTTTTTAGTAGAGATATGATGTTTAACTTTCAACATGAAGCGTACTGGGAACACATAGATAGTAGGAAACAAGCTAGAATAGCTAGCAATAATCAGCGAGAAAATGCTAAGAGGATCAAACACAATTGGAAAGTAGGTGATAAAGCCCTACTGGAAAACGATAAGTTCAACCCACCTAAATACAAACAACCACAAGATGGACTATTGGTTGTTCATCAAGTACACTGCAATGGTACCGTAACATAACAATGTGGTTCAGTACTTGACAGACTCAATATTTGTTGCATTAAGCCTTCCCACACTGCTGCTGCCACATCAAACATCCTAAGTACTAGATCACTGGACATGGGGGTGAGTGCAGTAGGCGAGTCCTGAGACTCGCGCAATATGTCAATCAACCATAGTACAGATGTACCATGATGCAATGACATAACGGACTAGGACCGACAAGATGGCATGATGATATCATTGTTCAGACAGACGCGAACCTGCAGTGATGCGCCACATTCATGCAAATGCTGACATCACAAGCAAAGCTTATTGAATTCCACTCCGCAGCAGAAGCATGATGCCTCCTCACTTCAAAACATGGTGACTCACCAGCTCAGCGCCCTCCGATTGGCTGCCTTGGGGAGTTCAGTTCACATGTTAAAACCAAACTCCACTGGAACCTGAACTCTAAGTAGTACAGATGGACCGTGATGTGATGACATCACGGACCTGACAGACGTGATGAGGTGATGACGTCACGGACCTGACAGACAAAATGACGTGATGACATCATCGAGCAGACAGACTCAAACGCGCAGTGATGCACAGCATTCATGTAAACACTGATATCACAAGCAGAGCATATCAAATTCCACTCCACAGCAGGAACATGATGCATCATGACAGAACACAGTGACTCCCTGACTTGTCACCTTCCTATTGTCTGCCTCGGGTAGTTTGGTTCACATGTTAAAACCAAACTCCGTTGAAAACCGAACTCTAAGTTTATCTGTCATAGGATCCCGTACTGCAATTAGGGCGCAAAGACAAATTGGTGAATTGTTGGATATTTTTAGTAAATGTCTAAAATAGCTCATAATTTATTCACTCTAACAAACACTACTCCATTTTTCAATATTTTCCTATCACTTTTCACAATTTTAGTGAGCATAGTGCAATGCCACAAATTTTTGATACATGAACAAGAATCGACCACGATTGGGTCTTGTTTGTCCTGGTTGTGAAGTATTATTCCATTCAGATCTAGATCCCATACATCACACTTGATGAACAATTCCTTTTGTCTTGCAGTTGATCAGTCGGGTGTCAATATTAACCAACCATCTTCCCACCAAAAGACCAATCTTGGTGAGAACACCAATCCAACAATACAAACAAAGGCTACAATTCCATACCAGAATGTAGCAGACAATTACAATGCAATTCTTGATGATCTTTTATACCCTGAAGAAGATGTTGATGATGCTGATATATTGAATTCAAACCCAATGTCTTTGTTGATAATATCCCTGAGCCTAGAGTATGCAGCTTTGGTTTGGAAAAAAATCTGTCTGACAGGTCACAAACTTCCAAAGTATTTTCTAAAGAAACTAGATGCTTTGTGAAATTATTACATAAACTTATGCTTATTGGTAGCCCGCTTCATATTTTTGATAATATCATAAAATGGGCAGTAGATGCTACAATGGCTGGGGTCACTTTTCATTCTAACATGCCTTCTCATGAAAAAATTATGAGTGATCTTGAAAAGCATTTCAAAACTTCAATACTTGCCTTATCAACTGGAAGGTAAAGGATTTGAGTCCTTACCAGTTTTTCACTTTAAGGCAATGCTTACATTGTTGCTAAATGATGAAAGACTTATGCAACCAGAAAATGTTTTTGTTGGTATTGTGATGTACATTGATAGTACTAATCTTGGCAACTTTACAAATTCCTCATTAGAGCCTGTTATGTTCTCTTTATCAATCTTTAATAGAGAGACTTGTAATCAATCCCATATTTGGAGACCTTTAGGATATGTCAAAAGGCCTGATGACATTGTGACTGATAAGGATGAAGGAATAGATGCTCTGATGGGTCATAACAATCGTAATTATCACTGTGGGCTAAGATTGCTACTGAAAGACTTGATTGCAGTTCAAAAAGATGAAGGTTACATATGTGATTTGATCATAGATGCATCTCAAACTAAAATTAGTATGTGTAATTGGTGACTGTGAAGGTGCAGATCATTTGTGTTCAAGGTATGCCTCCCATTCAGGTTATGTGACTAGTTTATGCAGCGACTGCAAATGTTTGACTGAAGATGCAGACAAAACTGATATGGAGTGCATTTATAGGCAGCATATTGATTTCTTTAATGCTACTGATGAGGAACTTAAATACATTTCACATTACAAATGTAACAATGTTTTTGATGACATTGATATGTGCAATAATACAGGTGGTATTAGTCTGGCTTCTCCACCTGAGATTTTACATTGGAAAAATTTAGGTTTAGACAAAATGGCTATATGCAGTTTAATGAAAAGGTATTAGGCAATAGAGAAATTCCTAAAACCTTTGATGACATTCTTGGCATGGACTCCAAAGCATGCCAGCATCAAAGTGATAGAGATATGCCTATTGTTACCTTCAACAAAGGCTTCACCACAATGACTAACAAAAATATAAAAGCAGCTGAATATGCAGGTCTAATGCTTGCATATGTTATTACCTGGCAAACCCATGCCGGCAAAGCTTGTTTTCTCAAAAGAGCTGGCAATGACAAACAAGTTGAGATTACTGACTACATACATCAGTTTGGGCAACTACTGGCTTGCAAACTTGGATGAAGTATGGAAAAAAGAATCTGAACACATTGCCTGGATACAAAAGAACCGTAAAACAAGCAGAAAATTTAGGCCTTAACACATCATATTGTGGATTACATTTTACATTTTGGAAGTCCAGAAAACCTAAACCGTGTAAGGAGTGAAAATCATCATATTGACAATACTAAAAAGCCAGCAAGAACAACACAAAGACATTGTGATATTCTAGCCGAGCAAACAGCAGTGCAATATTATGAAAAATACCTACTGGACCTTGCTAAATACTATGTGAATGAAAATGAAATTCAGTTTGAAAGTTCCAAAAAAACCCTAGTACCTTTGCTGGCACTAAATGCACACTGAACATTATTCAGAATGATGACAAAAACACACTGCAGTACAGTACACTACAAATTTTGGGTTTCATAGACCATATTTTTTGGATTCTGCTTTAGTAAATTTTATCAGAGAAGAGGTGTTAGAAGATGTTGTAGGTAGGTCTGTCACAATTGGGACAGAAATTAATATTCTTGATGAAAAATTATTTCAAGCACATCCATCCTATCACTCACAAAGATCCTGGCATGATTTTTGTTATTATCAAACAAGCCAAATGGTCTATAGAAGAATAGTCAAGTTATAGTATTTTGTTGAAGTACCTAAATGGGACAAACAAGGATACAATGCTGGTATCTATGCCATAGCAACTTGTTCTACTAGACCTGCTGAAGAACATACAGTTCTTTTAAATAGTGCACAGATGGAATGCAGTTTATGTGGAGAATGGATATATAATATGATCAAGATAGAAGACATACTGGCACCTGCTTATGTTGTGGAGAATATTATATCCAAAACTATTGAAAGTAACAATGATGATAAGTCCAAGGATTTTGTTGCTAAACCAAGAATATAATGGATTGATGAATTTTAATGCATCATACCTAAAATACATTTATACTGAGAATCCTTTTCTTTGCTTATGTAATTTTTTTTGTTTCCTTTTTTTCATACACATATGTTTGTACCATTTTTTCCTTTTCTTTTAAACTTATGTTTGTAAAAAAAAATTTAACTTGTTTTTTTTTTTTCCTTTCTCCTTTGGGTTTGGGCACACTTGTTTTTTTTTCCTTTCTCATTTGGGTTTGGGCACTCAAACATATTAACCTTGTACACGCCAATCAAGTACATCTCTTGTGAGTGGCAATGCAACATCAACATTTGAATCGAAAAGCCAATTACTCCCATAAACTGTTACAGCATGTTCCGTTCCACCATCATGACCCTGCAAGACTACAATGGTTGGGTGAGCTTTACCATCCTTTTCATATTGCTGCTAGGGCTCTAAAAGATCAAGCTGGCCTTTTTTTATTTTCAGACACAGCAAGCTTTTCCAAGACTGGATTCTACTGCCACTTGAAGAGGCTCCAGACTATTAACTTTCAATGACTGTTTGCAGCTACAGATTGAATCCATTGTTTCATGTCAAACTTGATGAGGCCAGCTTGCAAAACTGCTACAAACACATGTGTGCTGGTCCTTTTGCTGAAAGACACACTTGGGGGGCATCTGGAACTTTCAATTTTGAAATATCTTTGAAGTGAATATTTCAAATATCACCTGGTGGAAGTTTATATCATCTTCTGGCATTGGATTGAAGAAAATTTCTCATTTCTGCACTGATGTTTTCATTAAGCCATTCTGTATTCAATGATTCTGGAGTTCCTTTGTCAGATTTTTGATGACCTGTTTTTCTTGCCGGGAGTTCCTTCTCCATCATGTTATCAAAATCTTCTCTTTTCCTTTTCAACTTGTTGATTTCTCTTTGATTTTCATTTTTCAAATGCTTGGAAGTCTCTTTTGATCTTTTTCTTACCATTCAATTCTACCTTTAATATCCACCTTTAAAAAATTTCAAAGGAAGAATGTGGTTTTTAATGCCTAAATCTTTCAGACACCGAATGCTTTTTCCAGTCATCCATTCTTGATAAGAAGTACTGCTCTCTTAAAGATGCTAATAGGGCTTCTTCGTACATAATCCAGGGGAATCAACTTGGTTTTTCAGTTGCTCATCCTCCTCCTTCCTTTCATTGCAATCATCTAGGACATCTTTATCAGTGACCTCTAAGATAGGACCTGCAGGTCAGTCAATAGCAGCTTTACCTTTGTCTTTGAGTTTGTGGGCATCTGAATCCTTATCTCTTTCTTTTGTTGGTGCACGTGAATTCCAAGCTACTTTTTGTTTGTTTATTTCCGGAACTTCTTTCATAACCTAATCATGTTTCCTTTTTTTCAACCTTGTAATGCTTTGAGTTTTTTTTGTAAGCTGCAACTATTCTCTTTCCAATTTGCACTTCTTCTTCAGATCATGGTCACTCAACCATTTTCCAACCTTTTTATCCTCTTCATTAGTGTAATCAGACCACCAACGCTTTTGCATATGAATTGGAGTACCCCTTGGGCATACAGGTTGTTTCTTAGGATCATCGTCCATGTATTCTTCAGGGCCATCAAATTCTGACTCAGACTCTTGACCATCAAATTCTGATTCAGACTCTTGATCATTGTCTTCAGGGTTTTCTTTGGTATCCAAAACCTTAGCAGTAGATTTCTTTTTCTGAGATTTCTTTTTCTTTTTAGACTCTTGATCATTGTCTTCAGGGATTTGTTTAGTGTCATCAACCTGATCAGTAGATTTCTTTTTCCAAGATTCTTTGTCAGTAGATCGTGGTTTCTCTTGAATAGGGTGTTCATCTTTTTTTAAATCAGGTGGTTTCTCTTGAATGGGGGGTTTATCACTTTTTGAATCTGGTGGTTTCTTTGACTTTGGTGAATTGCTTTCTGGAGATTGAGTAATAAGATTTGGTGGGTCTTCTGGATCATCTGTGGAAATTCCAAATCTGGAGCTGTATGCTCTGTTGTGTCATAGTATATATTGGTAACTTCATCCTTTTTGCTAGTGTCAGAGAGAACTTTGGCATATGATCCTTGCAAGTTGAGAATCCTGTGTAATATAGCCAGTCTCCAGAGCTTGACATCCACAATCTTTCCCATGCCCCATTCTTCTTTTCCAAGTGCTATCTCTTCCATAAAATTACACTGATGCAAACCACAAGAACTAGTGTCATCCTGCATTTGACTTCTCTGTTTGTTCCATCTTGAGATTCTTACTATAGTAGAAACACCAAATAGGGTTTTTAAGAAAGCTTCAAGGTTACTTGTTCTTGCATTAGTCAAAGATGGCTTTTTGGAGGTTGCCAAGGTATCATAAAGAATATCATATTTAAAACATGCTCTGCTGTTCTTGTCTTTCCTTTAGAACCTACAAGACTTGATGATCTTTTCACACTGACACCAATCCAATGTATTTCTTCAGCTGGACAGAGTGGGAAACATACCATGCAATATCCTAACAAAAAAGCCTTGGAAATTTGGAAGTTCTGACCACGTTTATAACTTGCCACAACTCTCAATGAGTTAAGATTTTGTATGGGAGTATCATCCTCCCACTCATAACTTGTTGTTGGGGGAATAAACAGTGCCTTTCTATTTTGAACTGTAAGGGTATTCAGAACAGCTGTGTAAGCACCAACAATTGCATCATTTTAAAAAGTTTCTTTCCCAAAGGCATAAACGATCAAGTGCAATTAAGGTAACTGGTGCAAAACTTGGTTGCTTGAATATGTCCCAAATTTTTTGTTGCTCAGGTGATGTATTTTCCATTGATAGTGAAGGGTACAAAAATTTATACATCTGAAGGGATTTACTGGTGGGATTTTTCTACAAATTTCTTGGAATTCTGTTTTAGTTTCTTTGAAAATTGTCAAGCACTTCTTGGGCTGTGAGCTTCATTCCTAAGTGATAGCCAGTTTTTATATCAATGTTACGATAATGGTTGCTAGCAAAAGATTGCTTGGAGATGTCTTGAATACCTGCTTTTAAAGAACAATTCAATTCTCGGATTTGACGATCATCAGGATACTCACAGGATAAACATAAAGGAGCATGTAAAAAAGGGGCTCTTCTTTCTTTTGTCTGGAACCCACTTGACACAGGTTGAATGACTTGTTTCCCCACAGCCTATGCATTTGAGGACTTTTCCTACATAAAAATGTGTGTGGGGAGATTGGCAAAGTACACCAACAATGTCTTTGTCACTGTCAAATTAAGAAGTTCTTCTACAATGACACAAAGTTGAAACAACTCTTTCATTATCGCAACTCTCACAAACAACAATCTTGTGATGCTGTTCCACATAATCTCTCAAACCAAGAAACCATCCTGCACAATTTGTATCTTCATCATCCCCAAGTACATACATCATTTGGCATGGCAGGGCTGTAAACAGTACAAACATTTCAGGTCTGGGTGAACTTGATTATTGGATTTTTCACAGCTGTCACAAACAAAAACTACATCATTATCACTGCTTTGCTTTTTGGAAGATAGTGGTTCTAAAGCTGATAGTGTTTCTTGTTCAATACCATATTTGAAGTTGGCAGGCCAATTGTACAGCTCCGAAATTGGCTGCATCTGTTGGACTAATATCATCAGATCTTTATAGTTTGAATAATTACATAATGGAGGTAACATGCTCTACTTTCACACCCATCATATTCAGCCTCTTCAAACTTTTCCTGGAAACAATGTTCATATAAATCATCTGGCAATAATTTTTCAACCTTGTAGTTCCAACCAGTTTCAACTTGATGTCCTTTTTCTATCAAGTTATTTGGCAGTGGAGGGATCTTTAAGATCAATTTCTTCCTTGTAAAATTCAATAAAATTGTTGCAATTGTAGAACTGCTAAACAATTTGCAGTCTCTGGGAGATCTGAGCAAACATGTCCAAATGTTTATAACCAGTTAGATTAAGTGCTTGTTCAAAAGGGTTTACTTAACCAGCAAAAGTCAGGTACAGGCTTAGCAAAAAAACACCCACACCGGAATTGCTAAAATTCTTCATTCTTGAGGTATGATTAGAAACTTTTCCTTTTTTTCAGAACTTCTTGATGTTTTGATGAAACTATTGGATAAAATTGGGCATTTTGGATAATATCATTAGGTCTTGTTTCTGTGTTTGATAAAGATACTGGAGTCCATTGAAAAGTAAGCAATGCAACCAACTATATTGGTGTGAGGTGTCCCATGAAGAATGATCAACCCAGAGCAGTCCAAACTCTGTTTGATCCAGTATTGTTCATCATCAAAGATGGTTTTGAAGAATTCCAAAGCTTTGTTGTAAATGATGTTGTCAAGTTGCTCTGGAATATCAACAGAATTGTCTTTGTCAGGCTTATGCTGTTTAAAAAAATATTTGGGACATGCTGTGCCCAAAGATGTGCTGACATCATGGGCAAAGCATATGCGTTGCCACTTTCCAGCAGCATGACTCAAAGTGTGATGCATCAAGTAAGAATACGATGATGCACCATCACTCTGTGACAGTAAAATTCCAGTCATGACACCAAACAGGTGATTGGGCAGGCGTTCATTGGCTGCCTTGGGGAGTTTGGTTCATATGGTAAATCCAAACTCCACCCAAACTAAACTCTAAGTAGATTGGCCATAGGATCCTGTTCTCAAAATAGGTGTCACAGAAAAAAATGTGAATTGGCAAGTTTTTTTTAGTACTAGCTAAAATAGGTCATAATATACTCACTCCAGCACAATCTACTCCCTTTTCTACTCCCTTTTCAATATTGTTGTCAGCATAGTGCATAGTGTTAACACCCCTCCACACCAAAAGCGGTATGTACTTAACAGATACCATCTTAATTTTCATCAACTCACCATGAAAGTTGTTATTCCCAACCAAGGCCATGGTTGGAGCTACCCACCACCTCCTATCCTGCTCAAAATTCCTAGTACAGAAGAACAGAACTTGATTAAAGGAAAGTTCTCCAAGATCATCCTGTTGTCCAATTCTTGGGATCAAAACTTGGAGGAGAAATTCACTATGGAGTTCCTGTACTTTGACCATGGGTCCCCTAGGGAATTACTGGACTGGTTCAATAATTTGGACCAAGTGACTTGCAGTCAGCGTATAACAAACTGACCAGTGAAGGCCTGCAAAACGAAACGGTGCATCACTTCAAGATGGTCAGCAAGGACCTTAAGAATTAAGAAGTATTCTTTCCACTTAAAGCACTCATGAAGCAGAAACGATACATGTTTCAGTTCCTCAGGAAGCCAGGCAAGCTAACATCTAAAGAGTACCAAGCTGCTTTTCATATGCTCAATGGCTACTTAGAGAAGTTCCCGGGAGTGGACAAAAATTCTAAGCTCTCCAACAAAGAATTACTAGAGATCCATGAGTTCAGAATCCCTGCTACTTGGAGTAAGGAGATAACACACCAGAGATTGGATCCTCAGGAGTCATGGATGACATACAAGATCTGTCAGGACCTAAGACTAAGGACAAGCCAGCCTGCAAGGACAAACCTAACAATCCAACTAACAGCTGGGACAATAAAGACCAGAAGGCACATAAGGGCAAGTGTAAGTACTGCAAAATTCACAGCCGTGCCCTGGACAAGTACATTAACAAACATCCAAAAATTGGTGTTGAATGGGAATGTCATGTCAACAAGACCAAAGGCCAACAATCATACAATATGATAATTGGATGCAAGCTCCTAGAGGAACTAGGTATAAGACTAAACTATAAACAGTGCGTAATGAATTGGGAGGACGCTGAAGTCCCAATGAAATTGACTGACTATGTGATTGAGGAATTGTACAGTATGATAAAGGAACTCATCAAGCCTAAACAAGTACACTGATCACATAAACAGGATACTGGCCGCAATGTACAACAAGACTGATTTAGACAACAGTAACGTGGTTGTGCTGGCATCTGCCTCCTAAGGACAGAAACGCCCTAAATGCACTACTTAAGAAATACAAACCTTTGTTTGATGGTACTCTGGTCATGTGGATAGAATGCTTAGGAAACTAATGCACAATGCCAAACCTGGTACGTTCACAACCAGACAAGTCAAAGGCAGATCTCTTGTGCATTTGGAAGGAAAAATACATCCAGAGAAACTTCAAAAATGTGTCATAGCTTGTTATCATGAATACTTAGTGCACTCAGGTGAAACACATACAGAAGCAACCATTGACAGCACTTTACTTGGTCCAGGCTAAGACCACATGCACAGAACCTCTACAAGACATGTAAGCTACATCAGAGTGGAAACCCACACCAGTTGCTACAAACGTCTGATCACCCATTCACTATTCAGTCTGTCTGGTGTCCAACAGATACTGGACCTCACATAAAATATGTCATGGGTTCAAATATTTCAGTCAGTAATTGGAAAGAGTGCCAGCTCATCTAATTTTTCTTTCTCTAAGTAACACGTGTCATTGGCATGCAATGCATGCCCCAGCCAGCCTATACCTATTTAGGAGAGTATATCAGTTGTACCAGTGTCACAACCAC
>WKLE02001348.1:0-17594 GCA_014885115.2 Asterionellopsis glacialis | reverse complement strand
TTTCCGTCAATTGGACTACTACGATGCCTTTATTGTCATGGGATGCTGCATTCTTGGATCCTCTGTTCTTAGTGCCTTCATTATGATCAAGGGACATTCTGCTCTCTTCTGCGGTAACGACGAAGAAGTCCCCAAGGAGCAAGCCCTTGCTGTCCCTGAACCTGATGAGGAAGCTGCGGATGAAGTCAACGCTGAGTAAGCACGAAATGGAAACAACAAAATTTTTGTAGAGCGTCTTTTCCATTTTTTTTGTTTTTGGCAAGAAAAAAAAAGACGCACAAAAGTATTTTGGAAAAATGTAACAATATATGTGACCGAACGAATATTTTTTGAAAGGTTCTGTTTCATGTCCAGACAACAGCATTGTAGATTATAGTATGTGTTGACGGAACGTAAAATGTGACAAGTTTACTCATGATGGACGGCTTTTTTGGGAATTTTTGAAGGTGTGAAAATCAATACTTGTAGTAAACGGTCTAGAGAGAAAAATTTATTATTTTGTGTTTGGGTTTACCTTTTTTCAATTAAACTTGGGTATTTAATTTTTTGGTTGTTCGTGTCGTTTTTGATAACAACACCATTGCGTTACTAAATCCTTTTTTTTTTTTTTTGGTACTGGTACAGTCAGTTTGATTGCGTAATGCAGCACCAGGAATATAGTCAAAATATTCTCGAAAGAGAGGAAGCAGCCAAGTTGTAGTCACACATTTTCTGAATTTGTGAAAAGGTTTTTTTTTTGGTCAGCATTGTCCTAAGGTCCTGCCGGTAACCGATTGGTCCTAGTCCTACTGACTTTACCGTCTGTAAGACCCTCTACCTGTACAGGTACTCTCTCTAGAGAGAGAGAGTTCTCTTTTTGGTATTTTGCAGTGTGCACTGCAAATTTCATAATTCTAACCTTATCCGATAGGTCTTAATTTTAGTTTTCTTCCACTTCCCATCAGTGGAGCACTCAGACTTGTGACATTTATTATCCGAGATCTTTTGAAATGTCCTCATTAAGAAGTAGTCTATGAAATAAACCACGATCCGCTACTCCAATCATTTTAATCGTTCTTATCTAAGTCTTGTAAAGGAATACCGGGTAATGATTCTAATATGTACCTTGTACCCGAGTACTATTTTATGTGGATAAGACTACTTGGTAAGGACTATCCCTGTTTGTACACATGCACAAGGCTTGTACGTGAATTTGGAACCAGCAGGTGAGCGTTGAATTACTATGACAAAAAAATTCAAATGATCAAAGGAGGCGGCGGAAGAGGGAGTTCCCATTTGTGCCATGCAACCAAGGACATACCAGGTACTGTACCTGGGTACCAGGTATAAAGCTACAAAGCAATACTCCGTACCTGGTACCACCTACTCGTATATGTAAACCTGTACCTGTAAGGTACCTGGTATTTAGGAATCAGTATTAAGGGTACAAGTTAAGTAGGATTAGTACCAGGGATTAGCTACCTGGTACAAGGTACCCTGGTGCGTTGAATCGAGGTACTGACTGTCGTATAGGAGAC
The DNA here is from genome assembly GCA_014885115.2 of Asterionellopsis glacialis. Lineage (NCBI taxonomy): Eukaryota > Bacillariophyta > Plagiogrammaphyceae > Rhaphoneidales > Asterionellopsidaceae > Asterionellopsis > Asterionellopsis glacialis. The sequence goes on along the minus strand of WKLE02001348.1, from coordinate 16,077 downwards.
ATACCTGCTTCCATTAGGACCCTAGATTCGCGTACCAGATACTATAATAAGTATTATCTGGTAGCGAACATCTTTTCTTTCACACGACCACGCTTCAACGAGAATGGAATGGGTCATCGCAATTTTCTAGAAAAATCGATCGAAGGATAGCAACTACACAGGAGGCACAGAAGACAAAGACACGACGACCGAAACCGTTTGTTGTCATTCTACACTGAAGTAACAGCAAGCCAATAATCAATTGAAAGAGTCTCGTCTCGACGATTACGTTAGTCAGTATGAGAATGACGAGAAAGGCTACCAGCACTAGGACACTTGTGACATTGTTACTTGTTTCGTTGGAATCGACACATCATGTTGTCTCTGCTGGATTGTTTTCACGTCAAACAAAGCAAGAAGAAAAAGAAGTCTTTGTTCCTCAATCGGACGAAACACCTGTCGAGTATGGTGTGGATGTTAGTTTTCCTATGCACTACGATCATGTAACAACGAATTATCCCTGGTTGCCGCACAATGTAGATCCTTCGAATCATGCAACACCTAAAGAATATCAAGATACAGTCATTCAACCGTTGGGGAACCGTCAAAAGTTTTATGATGATTTCTTTCAAGGATGCATTGACAAATTTGGAAAGAATTCACGATGTAAAGTCAATGAGCTGGATCGATTCGCCATGAGTTTACGACAACCTCAAAGCATGACCAATTATACGGACGTGGGATTTAAAAAAATACGTGCCCCCGAAAGTGTATGGAAATTAATTCAAAAGTTCTGGGAAGACAATAAACATACCATGTTGGAAAAGGAGGAGAATTGGGGAAAGGGCAATACCTACACAAACAATTGGGCATCGCCCACCTACATGGTAAGTGTGGAGGACCGTACCTTGCGTGGTGGAGGGAGTACCATTAAACGCAAGATATGGGATGCCGCACGTGAAACCATTCAAGAATGGACAGGTGAAGAATTAACGGATTGCAGTTTGTATGGTATCCGCATCTATACTGAAGGTGCTGTATTGGCCACACATGTCGATCGATTACCTTTGGTAAGTTCAGCCATCATTAATGTAGCCCAAAATGTAGATGAACCATGGCCTTTAGAAGTGTATGGCCATGATGGGAAGGCAACCAATGTTACCATGTTACCCGGTGACATGGTATTGTACGAATCCCATTCCGTCTTGCATGGACGTCCCTTCCCCCTCAAGGGTGAATACATGGCCAATATATTTATACACTTTGAACCTGTTGGACATTCTATACGTCATAATGCCAAAGAAGCAGCAGCAGCAGCTGACAAGGCCGCCAAAGACAAATCTCATGTCGATGAAAAGTATAAGGAAGCTGTAGCACGTCGTGCAGGTGGACATGAAATTGATGAAGGCGATAATAATGGATTACCATCTTACATGTAAGTAGTCATCATGACTTTAGGGTACGATTCTTGTCTTGTTTATGCATCTCATAATGATGAATATGTTAGGGAAGGATGTAATGTGTCAACTGACACGCACGGAATGGCAAGTCATGTATGTATGCAAAGCATAGATGTGTACGCGTGATCTCATGCAATCAAATCTCCTCCTTCTTTTGTGTGTCTTGTCTCTTTCTTTTTTCTTGTTGTTCTTGTGGATTTGAAACTATGACTACACCTACGACTCTCTCTCTCTCTCGTGTTTAAACTAATTATCAATATATGAATAATATGAACATATATTATAGTATTCCTGGTACACCAGAAGAAGCGAATTGGAGACGTCAGCATCCTGGTAATCAAAGATCCCAACGTCGGTCATCCGTGACTGGATCTATAGACAATGTACACATGGCTGCTCAATCGGGTAATATAAATGCGGTTCGAAAATTTGTATCTCATGATAAAAAGTTGGTGAATCATAAAGATGAAAATGGATGGGCACCCATCCATGAAGCCACACGTGGTGGACATGATGAAGTTTTGAAATATTTACTCGACAATGGTGCCAATATCAATGAACGGACTCACTTTGGTGCAGGTGCAACACCCTTGTACATTGCAGAAACCATGTTGGGAAAAGATCATGCCGTGACTAATCTTTTACGTAGTTTTGATGCCCTCAATATTGGACCTGAACTGTAAAAAACAGAGAAAGTGGGTAAAGGTGGTGTTATATGGATAACCCATACAGAATAATCATGTGGGATCATGTAGGTATGCCAGCGAGAAAAACATGAAACTCTAGATGATAATTTATGTAGTGCTATAACATAAATGTTGACCCCCCCCCCCAATCAAACCTAAAGCAAGTATACTCTGCCTATACATGCATAGTACCCAACACATTACACTTCGTTTGTTCCTTTTCGGGTTTTTTAATTGCAAAGTATGTGTAATTTACAATCTAGAGCTATCCTGCAACTAGCAGTAATTTTGTGTTTTCTCTCCAATCCTAAAAGGTGGTGGTGTAGAATTGAGAAGGAAGAGTGATTTGTTTATGATAATAATGGAGGGGGGTTATTTTAGTAAGATTCTTTGTGGTTTTGTGTCATCCTGACAGTCACACACATAAGATTCCATATGCTAGTACTTTCTAATCTCTAGGCACTGTCAGCAATCAATTTTTTTGTTTTTATTTTTTTATATTTGATGTTTTCTTCTTGCTCCAAGAAAACATTTATGAAATAGACTAGCTTGTAACCTAAAGTAGTGACATGATTTTGTAGTACATCCAGTAAAAGCTACAAAAATCCAAATTTTCTTTGGCTGACCTGACTTGAATCCAAATCAGGTTCAAAGTCAAGTTTTCACCATACTATTGTTGGAACAAACATCATCAGGTCTCACTGCTCCTGGTCATCTAGCAGGAATGGTTTTGTTGCTTGTATTTTTTGGTTGAATCTAGCATAATGGGATGCTTCCCCAAAGCCACCAGTGCTGCTGTTCTTTTCTAATCCATCACAACTGATAGAGCCTCATGTAAGTGACTCCTAATTTATTACCAAAGGCAAATAGTAGCTACTCTTCTTTTTCTTGCTCCAATTTGGGGGGTCGGAATGGTATAGTGTACCTTCTTCTGCCTCTGTCTGAAAGTACTTTATGACTTTCTGCTTTCTTGAGCGCTCCTTCTTTGGATTTCCAAAATCTTTGGTTATTTCTCATACTATACCACCAACAAAGTTAAGTACAACACAGTTGTCTTTGCCAGCAAGATTAGAAAAACATAATTTAAATGTTGTTTAAGTAATACTTACTAGAAATGTGTGTCAAATTTATATTAAGTTCAAAGCATAAATACTGTAGTAGAAGAAGATAAAAGTGTATAGGAGGACCACATTTTCTTGGATTATTCTTGTGTGGTGGTAGCATTGATTTTCATATGAACAGTAGTCACTTTTATAAGAAGCATTGTTCAGTGTCCACTTCTGTCTAGAGAGAAAACCATTCTCCTAGAGTGTAACCTCTTAACAATTCTTTCACCTATCTTGGTATGGTGATATTTTCCTTTCTAGTCTGGTGTATCTGGATGGTTATCATATGAGAAGGTACACCAAATAATGTGACATTACTTTATTCCATAATGTGTGTTATCAATTCTTTTTGCAAAACTTGTCAGGGTTTGGTGCACATAGATGCTAATCACTAGTAAGGGTAGGATTGATAAGTGCTTGTTTTGTATAATATTTGTGAACTGATAACAAGGCAAGTATATATTTGCTATGAAACAGAGAAGGGGGGCATCTGCAAATCAACATTCAATATTACTACTTGAGTGCCTATGCATATTTGGTATGTATGCTGCAAAAATAATAATGTGGTCATGCTGTTGAGCATTTATTGAGAATTTTGCCACTAGCACCAGAGTTTGTTTTGCAAAAAAAATCTAAAACATCAGAACTTTAGTAACAGTATTCTTTTTTTACCTTCTTAAATGTTACTAATTATAGAAAAATATGATAATGTGTTGTTCTTGTTGTCTATCACTTTTGCTGCCTCTAGTTGCTGAACCAAAGCACACCAAAACATTATTTTAGACCATTATTGCTATAGCAATAGTAGTCCTCTTTGTTACTTGACTCCAAACTTGTGCCCTCCATGACTTATTGAAAAATTGAGAATATCCATTGCACAAGCTTAGTATTTTAAGCATTTTGCTATAATAATTCCAAGAAGCTACACTGATCCCATTTTACAGTATTACAATCTTTAAGTGACCATCCTTCTTCTAATCATTTGTTGATTGAAAGTACCACCAAATTTAGTAACTTTACTGGCATCAGGTTCAAAAATGTTCACTTATAATTGAATTAAATTTCTGACAAAACTGCTACAATCAGATGTCAAAAGTCAATAACATATTGAATCTAAAATGCCTTGGTGTTTTTTGGAAGCCAGGAGGAGGTAGGAGATGTGATATCAAAACAAGTCAAAATTTGGCTGATACCATAATTTATGTAAAACTGTTTGTTGGCCTTTAAGTTATCATACTGGGTTGAATACCAAGACCATATTACTACTTTAAAATTTCAGCAGACAAATAGTAGAAAATAACCACAAGCTACAGCAAGAGCTGTTTTGAATAACTCCATCATTTCTATTGACCTTCCACAGCCTATTTCTTATGTCAATTTTGGGTCATACCTCTACTATAAGGTTTTAGTTTTGGTTGATCTTTCTAAATAACCCTTCTGACTGGCTTCTGAATATCATTATTTGGCATTTTAGAACCAGTCAAAGACATATTATATGTGTGATCCACATGGTACATTAAAACAACTGAATGTACAGAACCTTGTGTATTTTCTGTCTAGACACCCATAACTTCTCTTGTAGTATTTAAAGGAATGTCCAAAATATTTTCTTTAACATCCATGTATTCTTGACTTTCCAAGAAATCCCCTCTTATTGACAACTGAAATTAATATACTTTAAAAAGTTCTGTCTACCTATTGAATGTAACTCATCATGCTGTTAGCCAAAAGTGTGTCATATATGTGATATAGTAAAAAATGAGGCACTATAGGAGTAAAAAAAAGTACTTGTGTAAAATGGAACAATATAGAGTGGATCTTTTGATAGTAATATGATGGTTGTGCACAATCTTTACCTAATATATTGTATTTCTTTTGTTTTTGTTGAACAAAATATTTGGGGATGATATAAATTGATGGCAGTGCTTTAGGAGAACTTTTGAAGTTCAGGGAATTCCAGCAATTGTAAGATTTATTATCCTCTGTATCATGAAAAGCTGCTGCAACTTTTCAAAAAGGTTTCCAATCATACAACAGCTTTGGCTTTAATATTACTTATATTACCAGAAATAATTTTTGATGAAAAAGTATTGTACCCTATAAATTATGTGGGGATGAAAAAAAAATTGTCCCAGGCAAAACTTGGTGATAAATGATTAGATATTATTTACTGCTTCATAGAACAGTTCTTCCAATAGTCATGCTGATTGTTGACTGGGGATGATTACCACCACTTCATACTAGCAATTTTTGATTCTCATTTGCCTTGTTCTTACTCAATGCATTATGGAGAACTAGAGAAAACCATGTGACAGTGCAGGTTAAAAGATGTGAAGAAATACTTTCTAAAATCTGCAGACAATGTAATTAATGGTATTGCCAAGCAAATAATCTTGGCCAGATTTTTCTTTAAATTCACCATTTAATACTAGAGAACAGTAACACTATTAACTAAGAACAGCAGAATAGGATGTTCAAATGTTATGCAATGTATGATCAATAACTTACTGAAAGCATATTAGAGAAAAGAGGGGAAATCAGTCAGTGTGTACTACTTATTTACAAGAAATGTAGGCCAGCACTAATGATTGAACCACAACTTTAGGAATGAAGTTCACCCAGTAATAATCCTTTTACTCTGCTTTCATTCAATGAAAGTCAGTCAGGCCAATGTGAAGACATTTTACATAAACATTAAAAAAGAGAGAAGACCAACAATCAGACCAATTTCTAAGTATCTTTATATTGCATATTTTTAACTGTAAATATATTGGCACCAAAAGTTGTATTACACACAAAAAACTTTGAAATGGATTTGGATCTAGTATGCAGTGGCGTAATTAGCACAATCTGAGATTTTAAAAATGGTAATAATTCAAATGTATGTTGATGTTGGGAATTTTCATATCAATCTGTAAGATAATATCACATAGTACTTTCTAGTTCAGAAGCACAGAGTTGTCCTGGATTATTTTATACATTAGAATATTAAGACAAACACAGCAAATGAGTGAGATCAACTAAGATCTATTACAAAGATACAATCATTTAGTTAATTTCAAGTAGGAATACTTGTGTAGAGTATATTCTGTCAAGAAAAAGAATACGAGGAAAAAAAAATGTTATCATATATATCTACATACAAAAAAGTAATTAATTATCAGGGCAAAAAGAGCAACAAGTAAAAAACAAGAACAATCTTGTCCCATTAAAACTGAGATGAATGCAGGGCAAAAAATAGTAGAGCGTACATATATCATAGTAGAATTTAAATATATACAAATGATATTCTTCTCTACCAAAGACCACACAATAAAAATAACCATCATCACCACCTCTTTTTAAAAATGAAACAAAAGGAGAGGGCTAAGAACTTCCTTTGTCTAAAAAATGAATTAAGGCACAAGAGTTGGAACTGTAAGCTCCTCCTTATAAACCTACTCCTGAACTCTACAATATACACTAACAGATTCACATTCTAGTACTACACTACCTTAAAAAAAAATCATAACAAATTTTTAACAAGTGTATAAGGGTGAGAGCACTACCTTGACTACTCATATTTATGGTAAAGACAACAGTAGAGCAGTCTTCCTGGACCTCTTGGTTTTTGACTAGGTCATAGTAGTCCTTTGTTGACAAGATGCCTCCAGGAGGACAAAAATTAGTAAAAATAAACCCAAGAAAACAAACTTCTTAACAGCACTGTAATTGTTCATCTTGTTTACTAGTATTAAATTAATGTTGAGGATGATTTAGCTCTTGGGAATAATTAATAGTTCTACTACTACCATCTTGTTAGTGCTGTGCTTTCTTTTTTCTCCATTATTTTTTTTATTTACAATTTTAAAAACTGCTTGAAGTTCCTTTTTATCAGAAGAGGGAGTGTGATTAAAAAATAGCGCAATTCTGAAACTAATCTATGGCTCATGCTCCATTACAGTATTATAGGCAAGCAAACTACGAACACCAAGGTACTTCATGATGAACCCAAATCAATGCTATGTACTAGAAGGCCTTATTATCCCTAATAGGTCTATCCTATGTCACTAGTGTTGATGGCAGCACAACACAACAATCAGACAAACAACACACAAAAGAAAAGAAGACTTTTATTTGGTGATGTAAATTATGAGCTTAGTTTAATCTGGAGAAGATCCGACAATTTAGTAAGAAGTAAAGATTCAGGAAAATATTAGTATTAGGTAAATTGAAGTCCGTCTGCTTATCCAAACAACAACCATCCATCCTCAAGAGTATCCTACAGGGAGTGTAGTTCAGGGTCAACATAATTAGACACAGCAATTAGATACAGCAATCCTCCTCCAATTTATCCTGCTTTTCACCATTCCAAGTTGATTATGAAGCTGTATTCAATATATTTGTATATGAAAAGGTCTATGTTGCACTTTTTGGTTACATTGCTGGTTGTTTGAGATGAAGAGTGACATAGTACATCTTGACAAAATTCTAGAGTGGTATTAAGAAAATGAACAAAAAATCAAATATTATGGTTCAACAATTGACCATTTAACCCTCCCTAAAAATGAAACATGTTAGTTGCTTTATAGAGGACCTGTATGATGAATTGCTTGTATGCTTAATTCTATTCCACTGGTAGTGTGCTCAACACATCAAAAAAGTTGATATTTTATGTCTCTCTAATGACAACAGTATCATACACACACACACCATTCTAAAATGAAACCAACCTTCAATTAGTCCTCCATATGCTCTACATCTTCTGTTCCCTACATAAAAAAATAGCATCAAATATTGGTACAAACATGATAGCATTTTATGGTATTTAATTTTAAAAAAGCAAGGTAATTCCTTACATCTACTGATTAGAAAAGAAAAATACTACTATATCAGGGAACAGATATTTTTGTTTAATTGTTCCATTGATCAAACTTAATTACATCTACTACAAATATCTAAGCCTCTTCAAGATTGCAATTGCTTATTTTGGACAAAGAAATATGTCTAAATTTAATGATTTACTAAGAATGAAACAAAGATGATGCTTATTTTATTTTGGAGTTAGTAGAGTAAAATATCTGATAGCTGCATAGTCCTGCCTATATAAGTGCTAGAGGTTCTTCTACTAGTCTTTGGGACCTATCATGTGCTAGTAGACAGTGTAGGACTAGTGGTTGTCCTCTCTCTATATAGGCTGGTAGTCTAGAATAATAGATGCCCCCCATCTTTAGAGTCATAAAGACAACTCTATAATAGTATTAGATAGTCAAAGGAGATAGAACCTACAGTTTTAGGAGAACATAACTTGTTCTTGCTTCTATGTCTCTAAAGTTCTAGAGAGCAGGACAACTTGGTACTATCATACCCAAACTCTTACAAAACCTAGTACTATCTCCTGTACTTATACAAAACTACCTTTCACTGTAGGACCCTTTCCCCCTAAAAAAATTTCACAAAAGAAGTTGATGAATATTTGTTCCCTTTTTAGGTTAGATATCAAAAAGATTTCTTTTCTTTTGTGCTTCGTAGTTATTCTTGGACTTACTGGAGAAGACAAAGTTGATAGATTTTCCCCCTTTTTTTGGAACAAAAATCTAGGCAATGTAGTACTAACTAGTGCATCATTGCTTATGATATCAAAAAGAAAGAATAGAATGTTTTGATTGAGAAATGTTTGGTTTATGGAAGACTCTGAGTACAGAGTGGTACCAAACATTATTTAGACCAGAAATTTTGGAAAAATAGGCCTACTTTGAACCAAATTAGAATGTTGGTCTGACAATTTTCAACCGATTCTTTCAGAGGTACTATATGAAAGGTATGTGTTATTTTACTGACAGAATGTAACTTGAAAAAAAGAATTCTGGTCAGTGCTATGTTGAGTGGAGGTGGGCGTTTTGTATGGATGGACCGCGGGTCGCGGTAGTTTATTTGTCCCAGATACCGTTACGAGTTACGAGATCAGAACAACGAAACGTGGATCACAACGGGTCGCAATATGCGCCGCGCAATATCACACACACAAAAAATATTGGGTCCCGCCACTTGTCCCCGGTACCAGTACCTGTACCAGGGGTACGGTTCGTACCCCCTCGTACTAGGTACAGGTAGGACCTACCTCTGGTAAGGTGTAGCTATTTATCAGCCTCACAGCTACGTACAACAGCAGACATCTGAGTCCGCGCATTACGCGCATTTCCCCAGTGGTTTGTTTCCGCTTTGGCATCACACTCTGAACTTTCTTCTTGCCTCTTTCTCCCTTTGTCTCACTATCTGGTGTCAGCCGAGAAATCGAACCGAAAACCGCAGCCTTCCCAAGTTTATGTCCTTCGTGCCTGCTCCGCAACAGGCGAACGCCGCCGGCGCCAACAATGCAAACAATCCGGTGACTTCCGCCAATGCCGCTACGGCGGCAACCGCAGCCGCGGGTGAAGCCCCGCCGATCTCCGATCAGGAGCTCATGTTCAAGATGCGTACATTCGATGTCGTTTGGGTTGATAAAAGCGCCTTGATGTACAAAGACGGTATCGCGAAGGTACGTAGAATTTTACGCAGTTTTTTGGGTACGCAGCATACCTGTACGTGTACGGGTACGGGTGTACTGAACGGTCTGTAAGACCGCCTGTCCATCATTCCGTTTTGGATTGCCTTCTTGCAATGCTCACAACAGATCATGATTTCTTTTCGCTTTTGTTGTTCTTGTTTCTCTGTCTTGCTCAAATCTGAGTAGTCTTTCGACAAGGAAGCTCGCAAATCGATTATCGTAACCAAACAAAAATCCTCTATTCCCCTCATTCTTCGTGATATGGCCCCTCCCGAGGGATCCATCTTCGACCCGGCCAAAAAATGGGCTGAAGAGCGTGAGCGTCGTCGGGTTGCTCAGGCAGAACAGGACGAGAAGGAAGCCAAAGCAGCTGTAGCTCAAAAGGCTGTCAAAAAGGGTAAGAAAGGAGCTGATAAAAAAAAGACAACCGCTGATTCGATCAAAGAATCGAATGCGCTGGAGAAGGATAAGAAAGATCACCAACGCGACCTTCAGAAGCTCTCGAATCTCAGAACATTGAAAGCTCTGCAAGAAGCAACTTGCGAAACTCCCGGTGGTAAGATTCACCGCATGATCAAAATGCTCCATTTGGCAGTTTCTGATCTTCGTCAGGGATCAGTGCAGTCGAGTGAAGCTGAAGTACTTGATATCTTATGGGCTTTAGAGGAGATGAAAACCTTCAAATCTGCCGACTCAGAGATTGCTCTTGAAAAGGCTGCCAAGAAGGAGCAAAAAGAGTCGGAAAAGGCAGAAAAGAAGAGCTCCAAGAAAGACTCAAAGAAGGACTCAAAAAAATCCAAAAAGGACAAGGATGATAAGAAAAAGGAAAAAATTGTTTTGAGTGCCGAAGCAAAGGCCTTGAAGGAGTTGTACAAGGATGGCGCAGATAACCGTGGATCTTACAAGGATTCCCTAAAACACGCACGCAAGCTTATGAACGGAAAGTCTAATTTGATTTCTTTCCAACTTACAGACATGCCCGATCGTCTTCCTCCTCTCAGTCGATACAACAGGCAGTTCAAGCTTGAAGAGTGGCAGTGTGCAATTTTGGCGGCTATTGACGATCGCTCCTCTGCAGTTGTTTGCGCACCCACTTCATCTGGTAAAACTCTTCTTAGTACATACACCTGTAAGAGTGCAATGGGGACTGTTCTTTTTGTCCTTCCCAGTGAGGTTCTCGTTTGGCAGATTGCCGCAACTTACTACCAGTTCTTTGGTGGAAATGTCACAATCGCTACCGATCAGATAACGTTCCAGGAGATTAACGGAGATGCTCAAGTTTACATTGGAACACCCCGTGCTCTTGAAAAGTGTCTTTCAAAGGTCCGTGGTGCTGCTGGACAGGAAATGACGAAAGGAGAAAGGGAGTTCATGGTGCTTGATGGTGGATACAGTCAATTTGATTATCTCGTTCTTGATGAGGTGCACACTCTCAATGGTCCTGAAGGTGATGCGCTGCAAAGAATCATGAAGGCATGCGCCTGCCCATGTCTTGCTTTGAGTGCTACAATTGGCAATGCGACGCAACTTCGTGATTGGGTTAATTCTGTCAGGAACGAACACCTCGAGGCTACGGTGATTGATGCTCCAAAGGAAGAAGTTGTTCTCAAGGAACACTTTGCTAGATTCATCAACCTCCAGCGTTACGTGGTTACTGAATCGGAGAGCAAGGATGGAAAGAAGAAGCAAAAGTTAGTGAAACTTCACCCTGTTGCTGCCATGACTGCTGAAAGGCTTCGCAATGAAGCTGAGTTGGTTGCAGCTCTCTCAATGACACCGTCTGACATGATGGAATTGTGGAAGAAAATGCGGTCGGTCTTTCCTGCAACTGTGCTTGAGGACCTAGATGATCCTGATAACTTTTTCAATCAGTATGTCGACGAAAGCAAGCGTATCACGCTCAATCAAACCAAGGAGTATGAAACGCATCTCAAGAAACGGCTTGCAGTTCTCTCGGAGTCTCACCCCGAGTTGTACGAGAAGCTACGCGTCGCACAGCTTCCTCCCCCCCTCGAAGCAAAGGAAGATGTCAGCGATATGTTGTACGGTGTTGTCCAACAGCTTAAAAAGAATGAGCTCCTCCCAGCCGTAGCTTTCCAGCTTAATACTTATGGAGCATTCAACATGTTCAAGATGTTGTTGCAGCGTCTCGAAAGCGAACAGGTCGCAGAGTATCCTAATTACAGGAAAGATCTAATTAAGACTGCTCGAGATAAGGCTCAAATGCGAAAGGTTGCAGCAGGTAAGGCCGACCGCAAGAACGCCGCAGAAGAAGAAGAGGATGCAAAATCTGGCTTTACCGATGATTCCCTCATTTCCGAGGATACAACTAAGCCTCATGACAAGTATGTACTTTCTCCCGCTGGAAAGCGGTTAAACTACAACGAAGTCGAAGACATCATTGCCGATATGAAAAAGTCTGGCGAACGTGTTGATGTTAATCACGCACTTATTCGAGGACTTCGTCGTGGCATTGCCATTTACACCAATGAGGTTGGTTTCTCGTGTTACCGCCGTCAGGTGCAAATGCTCGCCCAGAAAGGTCGACTCGCTGTTGTTTTTTCTGATGCGGCACTTGCTTATGGTGTGAATATGCCATTCCGTTCCTGCATCTTTTGTGGTGATATGGGCGATGATCTCAGCCCCCTTATTGCTCAGCAGATGCAGGGGCGCGCCGGGCGTCGGGGTATGGACGTTCAAGGCAACATCGTTTATCTTGGTATGGACTGGCCGTACATCGAAAACCTTATGCTGGGACAGATTAGTCAAGTAACTGGCAAGGAACCTCGCTACCCCATCATGGCGCTCCAACAGGCTCTAGCTGCCTCTAACGATCCTAGTGACACCATGCACTTTGTTCATGAACCTGAAGGAGATTCAACGCCGTTTGGCACTGCTCTGCGTAAGATGCAGAGAGTTCAAGGCTGCCACCCAACTGTCACAGCAGAACAGATGGAATGGATGTCGAATACCACATTAGAAGAGTTCTGCGAGGGAAAAGTATCCGATGACTATTTGGAAAGCTCGTCAAATATCATTCGTGGACTTGGTTACGTGCATGAAGATATGACTTTGGCAATGGACCACAACGTTTTGAGCATGGTGTGGGAAATGCACGACTACCTACCCGAAGCCGTCAATCTCTGCGCTGCAATAGATCAACTCTATATTCGCTTTTGTTATAACAAGACGAAGAGCTACAAGGAGAGTGATTCGACGCAAAATGAATTCCTTTCGGTCTTGCTCCATGTCGTAGATCGTGTGGAAGCTCCAGAAGGTGAAGAAAGTTTGCAGCAGTTGCTTAGAATTGCTCCATCATCGGACGGTACCAAAGCCTTGAGCGATGAAGCAAAAGAATTGTGGCTCGAAACGGAAAAGGTTCTTCGTGACCAGAAAGCCGTTATTGATGGCCTTGACTGCGATCAAGTTGACAAGGACAAAATGCACCTTTCGTTGCCACCTGCATCGGAGGATGGTGATATTGGTGTACCATTGGACAAGGGCGTGTATGAAATGCTTGTGTCAAAGCAGAAAGGATTCCGCGACGACCAGAGTAATGCAAGGCGTAATGAATTGAAGGACCGTATAGTAAGGCTTGGCCAATTTTGTCTAATTGCTCATAATAACATTCAGCAACCCCACGGAAAGTACAGTGCACTCGAGGTTCACTTTCGTCGTATGTTCAGCAACATTAAGTACAGTGTGGCTGACATGATGAATCAGCTTACGGATCAGGAGGATCTCACCGAAGTTTAGATACGAATCATCCTTTTGGAAGTCACTTTTATCTGGCTCAAGCGCAAATAAGTCTTATCTCTATTATTTAAACTCTGGTATTTAAACTATTATGTCATCTCTGTGTACTAATCGAAACTAATCCTGTGATGGCAGCTGGAAGGCGTCTTCAAGACAACAGTGCCCAGGTCTGGTCACTGATAGGACGAGCATCTCAACTTCCTCTCGGCTTGAAGACTCTCAACATGTCCATTTTACGTGCAACGGACAGCTCAGCTATTTTACTATATATATGTGATAAAGACAACGGGATTCCACTTTTCCACGGACACATTACTCTGCTACTTCGGGACTCCTGTAGTTCCTCGAGGTATATTTTATTTTCCTTTATATGCTATGAAAGCAGCAAAGTCTGTAATCACTGTTCAGAAAAGTGAGACCATTTACTTCTGGTTGGTTGCTGTTGTACGGGAATTTACTTCTTCCTTCGATTTTTCCGGTGATTAATATGCTATGCGATGGCACCATCTTCACTTTGAGTAGCAGCATTGGTACGATAGTATGAATGAATGACCATTTTTTGTTACTTTCATGAAGAACGCTTTATATTGTACATAGGAGAATTGAGATACGCAACAAATTAGTGCCTAAGTAGTGCCGGATGAGTGATATGCAATGATCTAATAAGGTTTACTTTAGATTTTAAATTTCAGATCCACCCAGACTGCCGATACTGTCTCCAAGTGATTGGCAAACAGAATGAACTGTGCCACCCTTTTTTAAAAGTAATCGTGGCGAAGACAGCGAAGCTGGCTTACATCTGTACTGACATATAAAACAGTTTGGTGATTCGCACAAGTTCACATTATCATGGTGTTTATCACCACCTTCTCCGGCTGCAAAATTTATGTCACCATTCCTGGATGAATCTCTACGCGAATTCATCTTCTTTCGAATGGCGAAAGCAAAAATTACGATTGCAACAAACGCTATAGTCGCAGGCAGTGCCAGTGTCATCCATGATCTGGCAGTGGGAGAGGATTTTTCACTTTGTATACCATCACTTGAATGTGCGAACAACCTGTCTTGGAGGCCTACTGAAGCTGGTTCTCTTCCTTTATTCGATAAGTTTTGTACGGTTGACGAACGAGTGCGAACTCCGGTAGGGGGAGCTGTTGCAGCATTTTCTGAGACAAAACCATCACCACCTCCGGTACCGGACGCCGGGGACGTACTGCTTCCATCGGATGATCCACCAGCACTTCCCTTACCGCTTTTACCTTCCTTTCCGGACTTGCCCTTTCCAGTACCAGGAGCGGGCGCCGGAGACGTACTACTCCCATCGGATGATCCACCAGCACTTCCCTTACCGCTTTTACCTTTCTTTCCGGACTTGCCCTTTCCGGTACCAGGAGCAGGCGCTGGGGATGTACTACTCCCATCGGATGATCCACCAGCACTTCCCTTACCGCTTTTACCTTTCTTTCCGGACTTGCCCTTTCCAGTACCAGAAGCAGGAGCTGGTACAATGTATCCGTCAGAGTCAGAAGCAGTTCCACCTTGTGGTACTTGGACAGTGGTAGGATTGGTTGAACTACTCGATACTAGTCCTGTAGGAAGTGTTTCCTCAAGAATTTCGATTGTTGTTGCTCCAGGTGGAACAACTTGATTGTATTCACCGTTTGCATTTGTTGTTACTGTGTATGTATTGTCATTTACATCAGTAATGACAACAAGAATACCGTCGATTCCGCTTTCGTCGTTGTCTGGTTTGCCGTCTCCATCAGAATCGAAAAAGATAATCCCGGTAACAGCTCCAAACGGTTGGTAACCATCTGCATCAGAACCCGTACCACCTTCAGGAACAAATACAGCTGTAGGGTTTGTTGCTCCAGTTGAAACCAAACCAGAAGGGATGGAGCTTGTATCAATTGAAACGATTGTCTCACCACGAGGGACTTCCTGACTATACTCTCCATCCGCATCTGTGATTACGGTGTACTTGTTACCTCTGGAATCAGTAATTATGACGACAACACCAGGAATCGGATCTTCACCAAACTGGTATTCATTGTCACCATTAGCGTCGATATAAACAACGCCGACAACGGTGCCTTTGGGTTCGTATCCACCATCGACTATAACACTTCCACCCTCGGGGATGCTAACAGTGGTAGGTCCAAGAAATCCTGTGGAAACGAGACCACCGGGAATGGTAGATTCATCGATTTCAATTGTTGTTGCGCCTGGAGGCACCTCTTGATCATAAGCACCTTGACCATCCGTAATGACAGTATATTTGTCACCACTACTATCTGTAATTACAACGGCAACACCCGGAACTCCACCTTCTTCATTATCCTGGATTCCATTTCCATTAAGATCTTCAAAAACTACACCACTAACAAATGCAAGAGGAGGAGACGTCGGTGATATCGTTGGATTATTGGTTGGTGAATGGGTTGGATGTGCGGTGGGCTCCATAGTTGTAATGTACCCATCTCCGTCAGTAGCAACTTGGTTGACGACTACAGTGACAATGGTAGGATTTGATGCACCAGTTGATGTATAACCACTTGGGATCA
>WKLE02001343.1:12289-28013 GCA_014885115.2 Asterionellopsis glacialis | reverse complement strand
ATAAGTCGACAATACTTAAGTGGTGGAAGCCGTTGTGTTTAACGGCTTTTGCTAGGTACGTACGATCATCGTGGGGAAGAATCCGAAAAGATCGAAAAATTGTAACCGCACGTTTGTGTTTTTCAACAGACAGTAGACGGTTTGAACAAGTTGAAGTTTTGTTGCTGTTTGCTTCCTGAAGCCGTCCCAAGTAAAACGACACCATTCATAAAGGCATCGACCTCTCCCCAGACGCAACCAGGCTAGCACCTCCACGAGTTGCTCTCTATCACCTCCATCCATTCCAAAGAAAGCCAGACACATCTAATTGAGCGTATACCAAAATGGGAAAGAAAGGCAAGCGCAGTAAAAAGAGCTCCAAAAAGGTAACCACAAAAAATGCTACAGCTAATACTGCTGCTGCTCCCGCAACCATCGTGAACGAGCTTGTCAAACAAGCAGCGACCAACAATGGAAGTGCTCCAAAAGCAGACAGTGGGTTGCCACCGGGATTGGAAGCGTCACTTTCCAGCTTTACCCCACAACAACAGATTTTGTGTAAACTGCTCTGTTCACCATTATTAAATCAGAGACACTTATTTGAGCACTGGCCCATTACATCTACAAACAAAACGGATAAAGAAAAAAATCAACTCGTGTCGCAGTTAGAGAGTATGGACAAGGCCTATCCCAATGGTTTAGTGGGATACATTAAGAATGCAAAAGATTTGTTGGAAAAAAGTAAGAAGGGTGTAAATCCATTGGATGGATGGAAACCTAGTGTACCTACTGGAGAAGCCTTTGAAATCGGAACAAAGGAATTCGATGACGTTGAAAGCATTGGTAGAGAAGAACTTGGCCGTGTTGGTTTTGTGCTTGTAGCTGGAGGATTAGGAGAACGTCTGGGATATGGTGACATCAAGGTAAGACGCACAAACAATAGATCTTTTACTCGCTCCATCATCTCTTGCGGACCTTTTTACAATCTCTCACTTTTTCACTTTACCAAACAATTGACTTTTAAATATATAGATTGGCTTACCAACCGAAATGACAACTGAAACCAAGTACATTCAAATGTACATTGAATATATTTTGGCACTTCAAAATAAGTATGCCAACACCAAATTGCCACTTTGTATCATGACATCGAATGACACCATTGCTGGCACAAAAAAAATTCTGACAGAAAATAAGTATTTTGGAATGGACGAAAGTCAGATTACGATTGTTCAGCAGGGAGAAGGTGTCCCAGCTTTGCTTGACAATGATGCAAAAATTGCCTTGGACCCCAAATCACAATACAAGATTATGGCCAAACCACACGGACATGGTGATATCCATTCACTTCTGTACACTCACAAAGTGGCACAGAACTGGGCCGACCAAGGAATCGACTGGTGTGTCTTCTTCCAGGATACCAATGGTCTTGCCTTTCATACTCTTCCTTTGGCTCTTGGTGTATCTAAAAAGATGGATCTTGTTATGAATTCACTTGCTGTACCACGAAAGGCAAAGCAAGCTATTGGTGGTATTGCCAAGCTAACGAATGAAAACAGTGGTGAAGAAAGGTAAGGTTTTGTATTCTGCCATTTTGTTCCCTCATGCCTGGTTTTATTTTCAATTTTGCAATGATGATATCTTAACACCAAAAAAGTAGATAGAGACATCCGACGTTACGGCAGGTGCTGTGCATGTGGATTCATCAAACTTCAAGAGCAAAAGATTTTATTCTTGTTCTTCGTTCTTTCAATGCATTTGTTCTCTCCAATCTAATGTGCATACTCAATTACTATTATTCTTGATAACACAGAACAATCAATGTGGAATATAACCAACTGGACCCACTTCTCCGAGCAACCGGTTACCCAGATGGAGATGTCAATGATGAAAAAACTGGTTATTCACCATTCCCAGGTAATATCAATCAACTTGTATTCCAGCTCAAGCCATACGCGGCGACACTTGAACGTACAAAGGGTGTTATGCCAGAATTTGTCAACCCGAAATATAAGGACGCCGAAAAGACTATTTTCAAGAAACCAACTCGTCTTGAATGTATGATGCAGGAATTTCCCACAGTTTTAGAGGGAGATATGGCCAAGAGAGTTGGTTTCACAAGTATTGCCAATGAACTTTGTTTCTCTCCCGTAAAGAATGCCACTGATGACGGCGTTGCTCTACAGGCAAAGGGTACCCATCCAGGAGTAGCGGCATCTGGCGAAGCTGATCAGTATGCTGCATCCAGGATAATCCTACGTTCTATCGGTTGTCAAGTAGAAGAAGCTGAACCGGAAACCTATAGGGGCATTTCTGTCGTACCTGGACCTGCTGTTGTATTCAAACCAGATTTTTGTGCCTGTCCCGGAGATTACAAGGTCCGATTCCCAAATCCTTCGAAGATTAAGATTTCAGCTCGCTCAACGCTTGTTGTTCAAGGAGCTGGCGTGACCATTGAAAGTTTGGACCTTGATGGCGCACTTATTATTGAATGCGAAGAGGGTGCAACCGGTGTCATTAAGGGTCTGAAAGTCCAAAATGAAGGCTTTGTCAGGATACCCGTAGAGGCGTCTGACTCAAATGAAATCATTGCCATGAGAGGATACCGTGTAGAAGCACGAGAGACGAAAAATATCATGGTAAAGAAGGGTGAAAAACTTTCTTTTGAAAACCTTGAATCGCCTGCCAAGAGTGAGAACAAGAGTAAGAGTAGGTCAGCTGTAGAACCAGAACATCTTGATTTGACAGAACCAGGATCATCAGAAAAAGCAGATGGAAAACAAGAGTGTGGATGTGTGATCCTTTAAAGATTACAATGAAGGAATTCGTCTGCAGGGTACTCTCGCTCTCTCGTTCATTACTGTGTAGCAAACGCAAGTATTGAAAATAATCTGAATCACACTATTCTATCTCTTTTTGAACCAAATGAATATTATTTTTTTCACAATGATTCTATTACTTTAATTTTTTCTTTATGTATTTAGCATGTAAACGACTAATGGTATCGTTTTGTTGGTGTTTCCAGGTAGCAATTAATCAGTCGATGATTCTTCATTCTTTTTCTTCTGGCAAGCTGGCCCACTCAAGATAGGCGTCACGAACGTTGAACAATGTTTGTTCAACTCTTTGATTGCATGTTGTTCTAACTATACGAGATCCTATCGAGTTGAATCCTGGTGGTAATGGTAAGAGTCGTGGTAATGGAATTTGCAATGTCAAGTCAAAATCAAAAGATAGTATCCATCCCTCACCATCTGGAGCATTCTTATGGGAGAGTGCCGATTTACCCATGAAGGTGCATCTCTGCATAAGTTTTGAAACAATTGAAGATGAGGAAGAGGAAGGTCGATTGTTTTTCCCAGCGTTGCTACTCGTTTTTGTGGCAATATCTGTCCGAGCTGATACTATTGTTACTGTTACAAAACAACGAATGTCATCGATAATAGCTTCATCTTCAATACCGCTGTTGTCGTTGTTGTTGTTGTCATAGTTTGTAATAGAATGCCGTTCAAGTTTGTTTACAAAGATGGGACGCAATTCTAAACCAAACCATCCTATTGGTGGTTGTCGACAATCCCATAATCCATCTGATCGTAATGATGTATCATCTGTCCCCAGTAATGCCCTATTACTATCGGATGCCATTAAAAAATCATGTAATGATCTCGATGGTGGTGTATTCGGAGGAGGAATAACACACACCTCTGAATTAGCCGTACCCTGAAAGTTGACGGTTGCCATATGTCTTGTAGTAATGGTTGCTTTTGTTTTTGATTTACTTGTTGTCGTCGTCGTTCTTGTGAACGATAGCAACGATAAAAAGTTTCCCCGATTGTTGCAATCGTTTGTATGAAAATAATTGCATTGTTGTTGAGGCAATACAACGAACGAAACAACCAAATTCAATGGCAAGGTAACCATCCAAATTGCAATGATGTGAAATGTGCATTGTCGTATCATCATTTTTAGTACTTAATCTAGTAAAAAACAAAAAAAGACCTATCACAGAGTGTACAACAATGCATCTGATAGGAGTAATTTGGTTGACATTCACAACGCTGCTTCTCTCGGTCTCTATTACTCTGGGGTGATTGACAATCCCAGAACTGGCCTACGAATGATGTAGTTGTACTGTAGGTCATGAAAGTATGGATTATGGTCCAACAAGTGTCCAAGACTTGCTATCCCTGTACCAAAAAATACATAAGCTGTACAGGTACCAGGTAGGTTTTCAGTGCGTTGGCCTACGTTACATCACCAATCATCATGTCATTCATCACAAAGAAACACGCAATCAAGACAAAAGTGAACAGCAAACACTGACTGTACCTTGGGTACCGGTACTACTAGCAGTCCTGCCGGTGCTTGTACCTGTGTACACAGTTCCAGTAGGACCTACATAACCAGGTAGTACTATCTTTAGTGTTCATTATTACTCCTATTTGTAGAGGAAAGGACCGGCAGACTGCAGGGATAACCTAGCAATTGCGTAACCTTATATCTAGTCAGGAGGGCAACCAACCAATGTATGAAAAGGGTCTCGAGTCTCGACAGATTTTAGGAGAAACTAACAAAAAATTATGCTTTGTCCAGACATTTCGCCAAGGAAAACTACAAACTGCATCACGAACTAGATTGATTGTAACTTTGGGTAAAAATTTGAAAAATATGAAAAAAGAGTGTATATAACGGCATGAACTGCTTTCAAAAAATATGCATACTATAAGAACTTTGAATCTTTTTCTTAGAGTAACCAACAACACAATTTTTGTTACAAGATCCAACTCCCTCCCATGACTCAGAACACATGTAAATCCATAAAATTACATTTTGGCCATAAGTGTACAGAACAAAATCATCATTCGTTTTTTTAAAAGGAAACGGCGTTGAATAAGGAGACTTTAAAGTCCTAATTCTCAGAAAGGGTGCGCAACCATTGGGCAACAAACTCAAGTGCGCTTGCTAAGGTGTTGCCCGTGATTTGAAGTAAATTGAGTGGAACCATAAAATATGCCAACAATGCGATCGTCGTTAGTTGAAGTAATAAAGGAATATGAAGCACAGGTAAGACTGGAGCGTCCGTGACAAATTTTACTAAAAATTTCCCTTTCGCCCCCTTGTATGGGTGGTATCTGTTCAAACGTGTGTGTGTAATGTTTTGGAGAGAGGGATGGTGTAAGTTTAACAACAGTTGATGTAATGAGAAAATAATCAAATCAAGCGTGTAATCCATTAGCTGAGCAGATGCTGAGTTATTCATACAATATTCATGTGTGGTGATACGTACCGTAATAGATGAAAATCCAAACCAGGTCCACAAAATCGATGCATTGTAGAATGTAAATGAGTAAATGCATCAAATGAATATTCACCATGATACGAACCATACCCACTAGACCCCAATCCACCGAATGGTAGGTACACAGATCCAGCCTGAATCATGACATCATTTCGCGCAGAACCGGCAGCTGGGCAGCCATCAATGACTGATCGGAAAACACGTTCAGATTTGGTAAATACGTAAAGTCCAAGTGGTGTGCCAGGCTTTTCAAAAAATTACAGAATCAGCATAATGCATATGTGAGGCAAAGAAGAAGAATGAAGTAACACGCGTACGCAGTCAACAACAACAATAGCCTACCATGGCATTTATAAAGGCCTTGGCTTCTTCCACGGAAGATACTGTAAAAATTGGCAAAATTGGGCTGAAGATTTCTTCTTGCATCAATTTTGAATTTAAGGATGGATTCAAGACAATTGTAGGTTCAATATATCGTTTGGATGGGTTACACTTCGAAGCCCCACCACAAATGATTCTGGGACCATTTTTGCGAGTTTCTTCTTCCTTCAGCTTGTTTACATGTTTCTCAGCAGTTCTGACAGAAACTATGCGTCCTATTTCGGAGACGTTGGGGTCATTACCAAACTGGCTGCGATTCATAGGAACAAAAATAAATACATTAATATCAAGTCAACAGCGTAAAATTTAGAAAGGAAAAAAATTTGCACCAGAGGACAAAATAATTCTTCAAAAAGGTGCTCAACATACATTTTGAGGGACTTGACCATTTCATCACATAACTTATCAATATGTTTTTCATGACACAGCACATAATCGGGTGCAACGCACTATAGTGTAGAGGAAAACACAGCCCATATATGAATTATTGAGTTGAGATCGTCAAGGTTGCACAACCAACAAGTGCACATATATGGATCAGAAGTGAAAAGAGAACATCATAAATGTCGTACCGTTTGGCCAGCATTAATAGTTTTTCCCCAAGTGATACGATGAGCCACAGATGTTAAGTTGGGAGCTGTTTCATCTACATAGACAGGACATTTGCCACCCAGTTCAAGAAGAGTCGGAGTCAATGTTTTGGCAGCAGCTTCAGCAATAATCTTTAGAATGAATAGGAAACATTTGAAAAAGAAGATTGTTTAGTTATCAGAAGCATTTCGGTGTTTTTGTGAACAGATGGTCAATTACGACGGGGGTGAGGTAAATTTGAGGGAGTTCTTTTATTTTGCATTGACCATACCTTTCCAACTTTGGCAGATCCAGTAAAGCAGATTTTTCCCCATTCCCGTTGTAAAAGGGCTGTTGTCTCCGGAATTCCACCAAGGACAACTAGATTTTTGTGTAGATTCAATTATTGGATGGGGGGCACAGCAAGAGATGTTACCATGAGGGAAGTATTTTGACATGCAAAAAAATGTATACGGAATACTTACCCTGTAATGCTCCAGGATCAAAATATTGCTCTACTAATTTATGCAATAGATTCGAAGTAGCTGGACACATTGGACTTGGTTTGATGACGGTGGGATTACCAGCTGCCAAACTACCGAATGCAGGTTGAACGGCAAGTTGCACTGGATAGTTAAATGATCCTATAACCAATACTCCAGGAGATCGTAAAGGTTTCTTTAGAATCCTACTCCTTCCAAATGCATACAGAGAAGACCCCGGTACATATTTCGGTTTCATAAGTCGTTTGAGGTTTTTAATCAGGTAGTTAAGATCTGATAAAACCATTGATACTTCCATAAAAGAGGCCTCGGAATATTCCTTCCCAAGATCTTGATTGGCAGCATCTGCCCATTCATCTTGATGGTTACGAAGCATCTTTTGAGCAGACTTTAGTTGCTTCATTCTCCATTCATAAGTTTGATTCATACCTGAAGCGTGAGTTGCTTTCATAGGCTCGATTATCGCATCGATTTGTTCTGCTTTCATTTTCAAAAATTCTGTTGCTAATGCTTTTCTCAGATTTAAGGATTTGAAATACGTAGCTTACCTCCCCAAAGCAGTTACAAGTTGTGAAGTAGATGAAGGGAACAGGTAAGGATTATGTGCTATCCTAAGGTGTTGGATATATCTTGATTGATGTTGACACCGAACAACGAATTCCAGTCCATCAGAAGCATCCAAAAAGAAAAAGATACAGTATTGTAAATGTTTTATTCGCGAACACTCTGTACTGTAAATAGATACTGGTAATCCGACTAGTAATTCATAGGACCTACCATGTACCAGGTACAGGTATCCCACCTGTTACTACAAGGCACCAGGTACGGGTAAGGCAAAATAACAATTAGGAGTATTATATTAGTCCCCCGGGTTCATGCATCTTTAAAAATACCTTGTACTGGTACCTACTGGTAACAGGTAGAACGTACATGGGTACCAGGCACTGTAGTCAACGAAGGGTACTTTATAAAATTTGTCCTACCCATAGGTATACCTGGTAAGAATTGTTCTGCTATACAGGTAAACGAAATTTACGTTGTACGAGGTACAGCAGGCAAAGTATACAACATTTATTATAATATTATATATATAAATTACCTACCTGTGCTGTAATACCTTCTGGTCCAACCCCTGAGGAGAATAATCATCGACACGATCATGTTTTACTCCCAACACGCTGATCATTCCGTAGGAGGAATTGGTTCTTTGACTTGACAGAAACAAGATGAGATTTTGTGTATACCTTACATCGAAACTTTTTAGCAACGCATTAGACTAACCAAATATAACGGAAAAGTTTGCAAAAATTGATCAAAACTAACTATATAGCCCTAGTCTGGAAGATGAAAATGCGATTCATTTGTTTTACAAAACAAAACAAAACAAATTGATTCACTCCACACTCCTTTCGTGCATTACTTTTAATTTTCTTTTAATGGGGAGTATTTTCGTGTTTGAGGGGTCGTCCCATAAGTAATTCTACCGCTTGTGACGGATCTATTTTTTCACTCAACAGAGCATGGACCATACCAAAAAGTGGCAAGTCCAATCCACACATTTCAGCATAAGCGACGGCCACGTGAGCTGTTGCCACACCCTCAACCGTCATGTCCTTTAAAATTTCATTGATTTTTTCACCAGCCATGAGCCGTTGACCGCATTGTTGATTCCGTGATTTAGGTGAAAAACAGGTGAGCATCAAATCACCAATTCCGGCCAAACCATTAATGGTGGAAGCTTCGCCGCCCATGGCGATGCACAGATCACATAATTCGGAACTCGCACGTGTAATGACTGCGGACAATGTATTGATACCAAATCCCATTCCAGCAATCATACCTGCACCAACTGCCAAAGGGTTTTTGAGTGCACCACCTAATTGAACACCCACCTGTATAATAGAATAATATAAGACCAAAAGCAATGAATTTGTAACCGAGACTTGAACCAACCACGATGTATGTATAATCACATACATATTGTGATAACTTACCGGATCTTGCGAAGTATACACTCGAAATCGTCGGGGATGGCTTAATAGTTTTTGAATTCGCACAGCCTGTGCCAG
Organism: Asterionellopsis glacialis; assembly: GCA_014885115.2. NCBI lineage: Eukaryota > Bacillariophyta > Plagiogrammaphyceae > Rhaphoneidales > Asterionellopsidaceae > Asterionellopsis > Asterionellopsis glacialis. The sequence continues at coordinate 19,212 of WKLE02001343.1, read as the reverse complement.
TCGATCAGATGCTACTACCACATTGGTCGGATCGCCCTTGACAATATCAAGTGCAAATCCTGGTCCACTTAGAAAACACAAGGGTTGTTCCGCACGGTCCAAGGCATCTAAAATAGCATGTCCAATTAATTGTTGCGTTTCGACATATAGTCCCTTGGCCGTACTCACTAAAAGAGTTCCTGGCAGGATCCAATCCTTGTGCGCCGCGCACCATTTGGGTGTCAACTGACACGGCAAAGCCAAAATGACAACAAGATTTTTTTCTTCTTGTAGTAATAGCGATTTCAATTCTTCTTGTGTGCAAATTCCACGAATTTTATTTCCCTCCGGCGAAAGAGGATATTCTTCACCGATATATTTTGGATTGTATCCTTTGGTATTAATACATTCGCATTGTGCGGCATCTCTCATGAACAGAATAACCTCATGATGATTGACCGCAGCAGCATACGCCATGGCAGTTCCATACGCTCCTGCACCAACGACCAATACGGTTTCTTGTTTTTTAGGACGTAACAAGAAGGGGCCCAAAGCATATCTTTGACAAGGGTGCAAATTCTTTCGAATCCGCGAAGTGGCCTGACGAAGCCGTTCTCGATCTCGCAATCGTAACCCATACGTTGCCAAGGCCACACCTGTCAATAGCGATGCTACACTGACCGTAGCTGTCACTAATGTGGACTTGTTGCTGTATATACCTGACATGATGCTGATATCTTTTGGTTGTTGGTTGTTCCTTGTTGCTTTTTTTATCATTTGAGGCTTTCTTTCCTACGACTCTCGTCCTGAGTACTAAGGTACAGTACCTGTAATCGGAGTAGCAGAGGACTACATAGGGCGATACCGGTAGTAAGCTACCTGTTCACTAGAGGTCCTACCTGTACTGGTATAATACTGTCTGTGTTTGCGATTTACTCTAGTAACTATGAATACGACTGTTTGTGGGTTCTACGGTACCAGGTACACTTTCATGCTACTTTGATACGCAGAGTTCCGTACCCAGCTCTGATCTCTTTTTCAGGAAGGGGAGAGATTAGATGACAGTTCAATGGAAAAAGAGCTAGTCTCTCTAGAGTAGCAAAAGAATGGTTTCTTGTTGACATCATGGTTTTCGGCGTTCGAAAAGCCATCTTTCCTACATTACGTAATGCAAGAAAGCAAGATATGTTTTTTTGTGATTTTGTTGAGAGTTTGGATACCGGAATGTACTGTGTAGTAGTATCCCTCTTTTGATACTCCTCTCTAGAGGTCCTACTTCTGTTTTGAAATGTCTAAAAACAACAAAATAGTTGATTCTTTCTTCCCTTTGTCTCTATGGGTAAGTTCCGTTCAGACAAAATGTTGGACATTATTTTTGAAATCGCTTGAATAAAAATAAAGTTGCAATGAAGAATTTATTTTTACACCACATCACATCTGAAATGGTGACAACGCAAAGGTTGCCATTCAAAGTGATTGACAAATCATTTATTCTTGAGCATCTTGATCTATCTTGCGAGTTTTGAAACTAAGAAATTCCCATATGGATCATATGATTCTGTAGATACAAATAATTGTGACATGTGATCAAAATTCTAACAATAGGTTGTATGTATTGTATTGATTCATTTTCTATTTATATGCAGTATACATAATATTGTCTAGGCGTCTGGGTAGAAGAATGTAAGACTTACATCCAATCTGTTACAAAAGTCAAACCTATTCAATCCAATAAAAAGAACTTTCGGTTATAATGGAATATTTGTATGGCACTTTTTCTAATGCGCCTACAACACGATGATTTCTCGCCATATCAGTTCAGTTTGATTGTGGCTAGAGTTATTTCCGGATTTCATGCACAATAACTATAACAAATAGAAAAATGTTAACATCCTCCAAATAGTCATTTAGTTGTTCGGTAAACTGTACTGGAGGAAGCCTTTTGTTTTCAACAGCTACTCTATTATCCAGTTGTTCCAGAGCACAAACGTCAGCATCCAATCAATATTTCTTTATCTCATCAAAATAACACTTCTAGAAACAAAAATAGTTCGACAAGAGACAGACGCAACATGCATAACAAAAAGCCTCAACAGCAGAAAACTATTGAGTTGTTGTTCGTCTGTGTGTTTTGAGGGGTCTGGACAGTGTATTATATTATATCATTTTATAGTTTATTTTGCTGTCTCCTTAGATGACACCAACTCGGTTTGCAACATCAAGAGCATCAAAGTCCTTGCTCAATCGAACATAACTCTTCTTGAGGCCCCTTGGGGTGATGAGGGTGTTGACCTTTTCGCATTCAATGTTGTAAAGTTCCTTAACGGCAGCCTTGATTTGACGCTTGTTGGACTTGATGTCAACAATGAAAACAAGAGTGTTGGAATCTTCGATCAATTTCATGGAAGATTCAGTGGTCAAGGGGTACTTGATCACGGAGTACTTGTCCAAGGTATTCTTCTTTGGGGTACTCTTACGGCTGTACTTTGGCTTGCGATCCAAAGACAGAGTCTTGGGCTTGTAAAAGTGAACCTTGGTGTGGATGCGGGTTCCCTTTTTGGAAATGCCCTTTTTCAAGGTCTTGCTGACTGCTGATGCTTTTGCTGTGGTATCAATGAACACAAACGAAAAACAACAAGAATGTGAGAATACTCAAGAATGTCGTCATTGTGATAATCGCCGTCCTCATGGTCATTTTCAATTGTGCAAACACAACATCTTCGTGCTGGTGGTAGTCCACGGGTTTTCATGGTTTCCATGCAGAAACGTCCGTCCTTCGGTTTTTTTTCGTATCGCGTTGTTTCTCTCGTCTGGTGCTCATCACACCGATCGACAACGAAACGCCATGATTGTCGATCAATTTCCAACACTTTCTTTCAAAACTTCCTCATGATCATTCCCCATACATTGCAAAGACCATTGTTGTTTTCACATTCATCATCGAAACCGATTTCATCGCCGCTTGCTCACCTGCCCCTGCCATCTTGCTTCCTGGAAAATTGGTTGACTTGATGTAAAAGTACGCTGTTCGAAAGTCCGACCGTACAGGTCTACGGTAAACAGGTATTGAGCCATAGGGACAAAAAGTAAGCGGTAATCTGGTTCACTCGAACGAAAAATGTACACACGGCATGCGGACGGACCGGATGGGAGGAAAGAGAAAACACTTCCGAGGAATATATTACTAGAATCGTAATATTATTATGTGTATGGAAGGAAGTGTTTCCAATAATTGTATCGTCTCGATTGTGCTAGAGAGCGGTACTGCGTACGATCGCTCACCGATGGACTGACCGACATATCGGACAGCGAAGATTTTTTGTTTTCAAATTTCGTCCTCGGGAAGTTCAAAATCATCAAAGAAGTTAAAGTTAATTAATCTCAAAAGTCGCATCATGAATCATGATACAAGATGGAACAGTGCAGTTGTTGTTCTTTGGAATGGCGGTACATGAATGTGACTTTTAGATATTCTACGTACTGTAAAACACTTGCACAACTGCAACCTTTCAGAGAAGGAACAAGACTAGAAGGAAAGAAAATTGAAGTTTTACATTTCATCTGACTCAACTGGCTTGATCCTCATGTATAATCAGTTCGTCCTAATGTCACTCTATATGTTGTCGTCATCATCATCATTTTCATCGTCCTCTTGCTCGGAATTTTCTCCTGATGACCATACTATAAAACGGATTATTCAACTGACACAGAAACTTGTACAAATACCAAGTCAAGGAGGTATTGATGACCCTCAATCTATATGTCAAGCACTTGTACAACCCATGAAAGATGCCAATCTAGTCCCTCAACTACTTTACTACAATGATGATGATGATGATGATGGTGATGATGATGATGATGATAACACAGAAATAACGATTCAAAATAAAAAGAAAGAACAACAAATGCAACAACCAAAACTTTCAAATGTAGTTGGTGTCATTGCTGAAATTAAGGGTTCTCAACCTGGACCAATGATTGTTTTAGATGCAGTAATTGATACGGCACCTGTTGGAGATGTTCAACTATGGTCACGATCTCCTTTTTCAGGAGATATTGTGAAATGTTCTGACAAACAATCATCGTCGTCGTCGTCAATATTGTTGTATGGACGAGGTTCTGCTGATAGTAAAGTAGCAGCAGCTATGTTTGTAGAAATTGGACGACAACTTATGAAACAACAACAACAACAACAACAAAACGATTCAAACAATATGAAGGGTACACTCATTCTTTTTTTCGATGCAGCAGAACATACAGGTAAATTTCAAGGAATCAAAGCTTTATTACAGAAATATCCAAAGCTTCGTCAGAATAAAAATGGGGAGCTGAAAGAATCAACCTCAACAACATCAACAGCGAGCGACGATGGTAGCTGTGGTGTCATTATTGGGTATCCTGGTAATGATGCATTGAACATTGGTAGTCGAGGTTTTGAACGATCAGTTGTAACCATTGAACTTCCAAATTGTGAAACTGGTAATGAACATCTGACATTTGTAGGAAAGGCCATTTTAGATTTTCAACAAACTCAACTACCTGATCCAACAGGAACACAACAGACGGATCATAATGATGAGTTTCCTTTGAGTCCAAAACGTACAATTACAGCACTGCAAAGTCAATCCAAGCAAACGTGTACATCATCTGACACGGAAGGCTTACTCTATCATATTCACATAGGTGGAACTTCCTATCATTCTGGCTCATCAAAGAACCTAGGTATTAATGCAGCAATCAAAATGTCTAGGGTTTTGGTAGATATTGGTTCTTCCATGAAAACTTGCAATATCAAAATCCTTCAATTGGCTAGTTCTCAAGGATTTTCAATAATACCAGATGTGGCCGATGTTCATATAGCAATTATGAAGAATCAACATGCTTCAAATAAAGAAAGCTTATTACATAAAGTTGATATCCAACGGAAACTTGAAATGATTGTTGCCAATATCCACACAGAATACCCTTCCAAGGGTGACTGCTTTGTTAATTTCAAGGGGAAAGTAGCACCGAACACACTGTTAGAGATAATGTCGTCAATTTCAATCAATATTGATACACGTACTACACCAACCTTTGGTACGGAGGAATCTTGTACTCATCTTCAAGCTATTGGATCTGACATCATGAAGACTATTTCTAGCAGTAGCACTGATTGTGGTGCTATCGTTCGCATATCTAATTTAGAATCTTGGCCTGCGTTTCTGCTCCCACCTCATCATGCTCTTCGACAAGCCATGGAAAGCTCCATAATAGCAGAGCATAAAGGAAAGATTATACCAAGCAAAGTTTCAGGTCCGTCTAATGTAGGTAACTTGTTGGTTCAATACAATATACCAGCTACCACTGGCTATGGTGTAGACTTTGGAGGGATGCATGCCACAGATGAGTATATTGACTTGGACACAATACCAACTGCATTTGCAGTGCATTTAAGCGCCATTCACGAGCTTTTCGGCATGAAAATGAACTCAACGCAATAAAACTGAAAGCGGTTTTAAACATTCAGACCTTTTATTGCATTTCACATCCAATAGTATCTAGATCCAACTCCTACAAACTCCCGAAGTCTGTTCAAATCGATCTACTAATAGATATTTAGTGATGAGCCGTAGCAGAACAAAGAGAACCAAGCTGTGCGGATTGAATGATGCGTGTTGTATGAGCTGATGAGTACAAATAGTGTAGCTCTTTAAAAGTTTTTTAAAAAATATTATAATGTCTACTCGGAATCAGATTCGTTCAGTAAAGTTTTCCAATCCTGTACGACGTCCATTCCCTTTTCTATCCATTCTTGTCTATTGGCTAACGCATAATTAAGGTATTCATCGCCCGCAGCTCGGAACACACCTGATTGTTTTAACTTCCGTGCAAGTGGGATAACATAAAAATCAAAAAATCCAATTTCAGATTTGTACCATTTTTCTGGATCTGATGGGTCGGAATCACTTCGTCCCTCCACGAATGCTGCGTATAGTTCGTGGTAAAGCTTTTCATTCCATTTGATAAAAGCATGCCAATGTTGCATGGTATGGGCGACGTCAGAAGCTTGAATGATTTGTTCAAGGACAACAGTTGCCTTTCGGTTTCTTCCTATTGGAGTTAGAATCTGTCCCCGTGCTTGGTCATTAAAGCATTTGTTCCATCGCTCTTTTCCCATGGCTGATCTTTCCTTGTCTGCGATGTCTGTTGCAACGACACTGTTGATTAGAAGCTGGCGGAATCGTACAATCTCACTTTCTGTCGCACAAATACAATTTCTTAGCTCCGTAAAACATGGCATTGTTAGTAAGCCCCATGCAACATCAATTGAATTCTGCTCTAAAACACTCTTGCAGTTAAATCGACTGGCAACTTCATCATCCTCTGCAACTAGCGTTGTATTTGGCACTCCTCTGTGGTCGACATCATGAACTAGCGCACTGAACACAATGGCGAATTGTGCGAGCGGGTCAGAACTTATACCAAAGGTAGCCTCGTGCAGCCTAGCTTCTTCGTTTCTCATCAACTCTTCCTCGGCCTCTTGAGCGTCTGCAAAGTCAACGTCGGTGGGAGTAATAATTCTCTTCATAAGTTTACTAGCCGACATCGTTACGTGACTAGCATGTTCAAAGTTGTGAAATGGAACATCTCTGTAGAAAGCTGCCACACGGCCAACATATTCTCGAAGTTGAGACCGAGCCACGCTATCAAGAGCAGTCAGTTCGGGATGCTCTAGCTGTGATTTGAAGCCAGTGAATTCGACTGCGTCCACCACTTCATCCAGGTACGATTCGGATGGCTTTTTGAACCAAAGTTGTGATGCAGAACTATCTGCACTCGAACCATCACGGCTTGCTACTACATTGACAAGAAATTTTTCCAATACCGCTGTGTTCCAGTTGATCAGTCTACTCTTGGCATTCCTTAAATTGAAAAATTCGGTGCTGTTGTAATCGCTCCAC